>QVOB01026017.1:0-25119 GCA_014839585.1 Pseudomyrmex concolor
ATTTTGTTAAATCCAAAGAAATTAATTTCTTTGGAATAATTTCATTGGAAATTTGTTAAATCTAAAGAAACCGTTCTCTCTGTGTAAGTCTTGAAAGCGATTTATAATATATTTGCAGCAAAAACATATAAATAATAATGCAGTGTTTTTAATTGATATAACTACCTTTTACGTTTCTCGGAGTAGCTAGAGGAAGATCCGAATAACGTGGCATAGTGGCGGCTTTGGTGGTCTCCGTTGGTTGATTCACAGAAGACACGTAACCGCTTGTCTTCGACTCGCTTTCGAAACGTCGTGACAAATATCTACGTTTTGTTGCTTACATTTTTTTTCTACCTCTTTATTAGCACATACGTATATTTTCTCTCTCACGTGTCAAATATTATTATTTCTCTCTCAAGGTTAAAAAGTTTTATTTCGATCTTTAAGATAAAACTACACCTGAATCTCTGACAATCTCACCTGCAATCGGTATCGGAGTACGAAGACCTCGTCATACTCTCGGAAAGCCCCAAGGCCGAGTCAGCTGATCGTTGACTCACTCGCATAGATCGGCGAAACGGGCCTTTGCTCGATCCGTATCGCCTTGTAATAATAAAGTACAAAAAAAAAAAAAAAAAACATGTCTGTGTCACCACAATCGTGTACAATTTTTATAAACGCACTTTCTTACGTACATATTGATATTTCGATTCAAAATGTGTTCGCTTTGCTTGAAAATTTTCTATGTTTTTGCTACATCTACAAAACTAGAATATTTTCTTAATTCTTTCTTTTTATATAAAATTACCCTGACTGGCGAACGGAGTACGATCTGACGAATGTATCTCTGCGTGATCGTCGCTTTTTCGGAGGTTTTGTGCATATATAGCAACACACTTTCCAGTATAGAAATCTAAAAAAAAAAAAAAAAACATCGACAATAGAAACAATATACGAATTTTTAGCGATAATGAAAAATTACGAACGCTCCCTCTACGAGACAAAACACACTTTTGTACGAAAAAAAGTGAAAAAATTTCATTTTCCAGAATATATGACCCGTATTATATTTGATTAAATATCGTGTTACCTAAAACTCGAAGCCATCACATCTCCGATATTCGACAGGCAAAGCAACATAAGTGGAATACCGAGGATGGCGTAAAAAATGGTCACCACTTTTCCATTTTTTGTTTTCGGCGCGATGTGACCGTATCCTATAGTAAAAAACAATACCTTTGTTTAAAAACGGGAAATTGTTTGAAGCGAAAAAAAAGAAATGAGAAAAATGCGGTCAAATTAGGTTTTTGAATACGTAGAAAAAATTTGAGGGGATTCGAATAAGGTTTTAGATTGAGTTAAATCTATTTTTAGGCCAAGTTGCCAAACATGTGTTTACTGTACTTAGAAAAATGTCAATGTCTTTCTCTCTTACATTTAATGTAAGAGAGAAAATTTATGGAAAATCGATACTTTGAATGTATCAAAATTCTCTGTCGTGTCTAGTTCGTTAAAAAAAAAAAGAAAATTGCTATGCGATAATAAAACGCTCAATAAAAGTGTACAAAGAGATTCGCGAGGAACATAATGACAAGCTTGACTGTGTCGTTTCTTTGAATGAGTTGATCGATAAAAGAAGAGTGCATTCAAAGCCAAGGTTAATCACCATCTTAAAGCCTCGAAATTAGACAAAACGGATTCGCGAGGTCGTTTAGATCTCCAGCCTCGCTTTTGCTTTGAATCTTTTCTTCGGAGCCACGCGTATAACTTCATCATTTCGTCTACGAGTCTGGGTCAAGGTCGCCAACATTCCTTATTCGTAGTCATACACAAGATCATTCCGCAATATACACGATTTACATAAAATTTCCGTTATTCTACAACGTGTGCTACATCTTCTCCTGTTACCAAGAGATTTTTCACATTTTTATTCTACTCCTGAATAAAAATAAATATTTTTAATAACAGCGAGAACTGATGGATTACACTTCACGCGAAAGAAGAATAACGTTGCAAAAAATAATTTTGTGAGATATTTTGATATTAGAAAGTCGAGAGAGAAAGGCGTTGTAAGGCGAGTTATCCAGAAAAACAAATTATAAAAAAATAAGAGAGATATGTCATTAACTTAAAGTTAAAATAATTACGTGATAAAATGATAACGTAATAAAGTTTATAATAATAGTATATATTCAAAGTAACTCAATATACGTATTCCTCGAATTTGAATCATCGAATAACTTTTATTATGCAAATTCTGATGCTACATATATTTATTCAAATTGCAGTCGTTTCAAGTATTTTCAAATATTTTTTAATAAAACGTATTTGTAAGGACGAGCGGATGAAGCTTACTCTAGATCCTCCTCATTACAGGATATCCGAGTAACGTGCCATTTTAGCGGAATGGAATGGGATAAAACTCAATCAATTTTATTTTATGACGCAAGGTTTCCCATTGGAGGAAGTTGCCTGTCGCGCCGGGAAACCTAGTCAAAGTGCACCCATAACAAGTCCTTTCCTACTTTATCGAAAGGGTGGATTTATCCGCGGTCTAGAACGGCGGGCGGAAAAAGAGTCGGGGAAAGAAAACGGAACGCGACGATCCAATTTCATAAATTTGCCCCGAAGAAGCCATTTATTACAGCGATCTCGCCGCGAAATGCGACGACGAAGGCAATTTGGATCGCCCTTAGCGGTGATTGATTTTACGAAGGATTTTAAGCGCGATAAAAGATTTTGTGTTGGAAAACGGTGTTTTTCGCACGCGATATATACTTTTTGATTATACGAGAGAGCACGGGGCAACGGGAGAAATATTTCGGAATATCGTTATCCAATTTTAGCTATTCGGAATATAGGTGAGCGGCGGCACCGTTGTTTATGATAGGCGGTTTCTGCCCCCCAAAAACTGCCACACAAGAAGAATCTTTTTCGCATACGGTATAAATTTCAGGCGCTGCGCTGCACACTACCTATACATTATGCAAGCGTATGCAATCCGAAACGGGGAAGAAGGCGGAGGCAAAAATGTTTTCTCATAGCGAATACATGAATTTCCCGGGGATTGCAAGATGTCGAAAAGGCATTGCGATCTATTCGTGTTGCGAGATCTCCGCCTTTATTCTTCTTCGTTTCTTTTTTTCCTTCTTTCCCGAAGCAGTGTAACGCTCTTATCCCGACAGGAGAAGTGGTCGAAACAAGGAAAAGTGATCGAGAAAGAGAGAAAGAAAGAGAGGAGACAGAAGATGAGAAGTAGGTCGCGCAGCCGATGGCAGGAAATTATTTTAAAAGAAAGAAAGTATAAGAAGAGAGGGAGAGAGAGAGAGAGAGAGAGAGAGAAAGAGAGAGAGAGAAAGAGAGTCGTTTGCTGCGATCGAGCCCGTTGAAGAAATGAATTTTCGCCGTCATCGAAAGATAAGCGTGTTCGATCGCAAACCGATGATCAAGTCGACTGCGAGAAATTACGATGAGACTTCTTAAAAACGAGTCAACGAGTTTATCGTCGCCGAAACTAATTGTTTACAATTGCGAGGCGGAAGTGACTTTCTTAAGAACCAAGAAGAAAGCACAGGTTAATATCCTTTCTGTAAAATGTCAATTTTCTATCTGTAACAAATTCTTTTTAAACAATCAAACCAGAGTGTGTGCAAGTTGCAAATAGAAATCAAACAAAAAGATAAAACTAACAAGCTTAAGAATAAATTACTATTCTTCACAAGCTTGTTCTTTAATTAATTTTATGTAGACTTTGCCGTAACGAGATTTTCATTAGAAGCTTTGTTGTCGAGATACTTAATATCAAAGATTAAAGATCTTCTTCTCGTTACAAAGTAGTGGTGAAAAACTAACAAAGAGATCATTAACAAAATTTTTTCCAGAGTAAAAAGTATGTACGTACACACTTCCTCTTTTTATAATTGCGCGCGCGCGCGCGCGGGAAGATAAATGAAATATAATTCCGCACGTAACACGACACGCGATTATTTTTAACGGCGGGATTATCACATTAAATGAGCAGGATGGAAGTCGCGGACGGTCAAAGCGCATCTTCCTTCTTTTTATCGTATTTACGGTACCAGGAAATTACTTTAAAAAAAGAAAAAGAATTACGTGCCAGGAAATTAGTTGAAAAGCGCCGCGACGAAGAGGAAGTCCTTTCCGCCCGGTGCGCGAATTGAATTTTCGCGGATCCGAGTGACAAGTCTCGTTCCAAAGCGGCGAAGATCCAATCTCATCAAACCGCGCCAAAGGGTTAGGCGCTATTTGATTCGATTCTGTTTCGCGAGCGCTGACTTAAGATAACGTTTTATACCGAATGCGAAAAATATACATATCCGTGGCGAATTCTATTCCAATCTCTACCTTCGTTTCGTAAATAAAATCTCGTAATCTACCGTAACTCCTTTAATCTTCTGTTTAACCTCACAACTAATATTATAGATAATCCGGAAATGAATTTCGATGCCGACACACGGATACGAGAGAACGTTTTATATACTCGCGTTCTTGACGCGCTTGTGTTCACTTTTTCGCGTTAAAAAATGCATACCATGTGCACTTGTACATTCGCGTCGTATATAAGTTCGTTTTAACCAACGGAAACTCATAATATTTTCAGCCAAATTTCTGCTGTCCTTTTTTATTTTTTCATTCATCGATCGCACGTACACACACACACACACACACATACACACACACAACTCCAACATGACTCGTTTCAAATCGAATAGCCGACATAGAGTGTCACTTTTATAGAAAACCATTTTTCTGTATAAAATATATTTCATGAAATAAAACAATAGGGATAGCACACGTACACACACACACGTACAGCTGTATAAAAAAACACTCGGTTCTGGGATATATTAAGTTGAAAACGAAATAAAAAAAAAAAAAGACTCTCTCGCGCGCGTATTCCCTGCTGCGGTTTTTGTGTGACATGCGGAGAATTTCTGTTCGAAGATTGGCAGGCAAATGTGGTTTAATGAAGGATGTATTCTTCAAAAGTGATAGCTGCTTATTTCTAATAGCGGCAATTTCGATGTCGCGGAAAACGCGGGGAATTAACATTGCGCCATATGTCTTGATTCTGCTTCATAAAGAAGGAGGTCAAAGAGCGCGCGCGCACTCGCGGCTTCCCTTCTTCGGGTTTTTCCCAAGTCGAAGGACGTCGTAAGAGCGAAACCGGTCTCTCAAAATCCGATCTGATCACCACCCACGCGCTATTACACACTCACCGCGTAATATAATGTTGCGCGCTTGTAAATCGACAGACGCCGAATGTAATTTGCTTCGGCCGCGCGCGATACCGAACGAGATACTGACCGCCCGGTTATTAATGATGGAACATTACTTCATACAATTTCGTCGGCTGTAATTACAGCAATAATAGATACTTGTTATCTTCCATACGAAAATATTCGATAATCAACCACGCATCGCTAATTGCTTAACGTTTCATTTGACATGAAAATATTGGTGGACTTTAATTATCGTTAAAATCTTGGAAACTTTAAATAATATGTGGAATTGTGTTTGCGCCATTACGAGAGAGAAGTTTTATCGAGACGACTGCTCTTTTCACGCGTTGAGGCAGAATGCTTCTACTGTTGCGTCATAAAAGTCAAGCAAACGCTCGTAGCAACGGAAGATTGAAGTACGAGCGTTCTTTCAACGAGGGAACACGATGTTCTTTTTTTTTTTCTATAAAACACACATCTCGCGTATTTAAAAGAAAAAAGTCGAGATTGTTGAAAACTCAATCTCTCGACAGAGATTTCGCGATTGAAAGAGAAGTTTCGCTTCAACATATATATACGTGAAATATAAATTATCTCGCGTCATAGTCGAATTTTGCCGCTTCTCTTGTGGAAACAAAGAATACACACGAGTCGAGTGCTGAGAGAACGATCCATTGATGATTATCGTCCAAAAAGACCTCGAAATGTAGCCGTGCGTTCACCTTCCCGCGATGCATATATAAACGCGCGATTCGCTTTCACTCTCATTTAGTCGTACTTCGAGTGCCCGTGTGTCTCTCCCTTTTTGTTGACCACGTTGATCGAGAGACGAGTTTCTCGATTCTGTTTGCTCTTTACGTAACGAGCAATGCGAGGTGCTCTCTTGACTTTTGTCGTCGCGTTTGCGATGGCAACCGCCGAAAACGACTCCTGGGCTTGGGACGACGACAAGCAAAAGGCGAATCCACGATCCGACGCTAGGTGTGTGTTACATATCACCGTGTGTAAAAAAAGAAATAAAAAACAAAGATTAAATTTTGAATTTAATTAAAATAATTTACTGACACAATACGCGTTATTAAATTTCACAGGGGAAAAAAGGAGTTGTTTCTATACACGCGATGCAAATCAAACATCGTTATAGATTTCCGAATTTTGAATGCAATTCAAATTATACCGTATATTAATTTACATTTGAAAATACTTTGCATATACCGAGCGCTCGGCTCTGATTAGCCGAACCATTTCTCTTAGAGTTGAATTCTAAAAGAGCCGTGTGTGCAATTTACATAATTTCGTTATCGTATACTAATTGGTAAATTGCGTATCTAATTTTTCGTGTGTAATTTCGAGAAAATAAAAAATTTATATGAGACGTCGAGAACTTGATTTTTTTGGGTATTTTTTTTTTTTTTTATCATGAGTTTACTCATTCAACTTGTTCCCTTCGTCTCAACGACGAAGTTAAGTTGACAGATGATACTTCGCGACGTAGTTTCTCACGTGCTCGACTTTTAGGTATCAGGTGTACGAGCCTTCCGATTTGGAAAGTTACGATAACAACGGCTTCAGACCTCAGTACCCGGGTCCTTACGGGCCTAATGGCTACAGACCGTTCCGACCGTCGTATCCAGGCGGTAACGGTATTCTCGTCGGACCCGGTGGACCGAGCGGAATAATCGGCAGGTAATCACTGTGTTCCGGTAATCACGTGTTGAACCTATTTTCAAAAATATTACCGAATATTTTATACCGCGTAATTGTTAACTCAATTTGATTAATCGGCTTGCCGGAATCTCTCTCTCTCTCTCTCTCTCTCGCCGAGACGGTTTAAAAAATCGCGAGATCCGCGACGCGATTTTTTAATCCCACGTTTATATAGTTGATATATATCATCAGCGATGTCGCGTTAAATCGTATTTTTTTTCAAACGGATTTATTTATCTCGGAAAGAGAGATTTTCCGCCTCGATCTCTCTCCATCTCTCTCGCTTTATAGTAAACTTCCAATTATCCGATTAAATAAAATATATAGACGTCTCTTTACACGAAGCGCGGCCGCTAAAATTTATAGATGTCCCGCACATTTAATTGCGTGCAAGGCGCGGCGGCCGTAACAATATTTTACGAGAAATGGCTCATTCCCGGGTCTCCGGCTTATCAGCGCGCAAC
Source organism: Pseudomyrmex concolor (assembly GCA_014839585.1). Lineage (NCBI taxonomy): Eukaryota > Metazoa > Arthropoda > Insecta > Hymenoptera > Formicidae > Pseudomyrmex > Pseudomyrmex concolor. The sequence goes on from QVOB01026017.1 coordinate 7,397, forward strand.
GTATATATTTTTCATAAACGCGCTCGAACTCCGCACGCGGTCTCGTTTTCACATCTACATGAACTTCCGCAGCTAAATTATTTCTCACCACGTTACGTGTGTGCGCGCGTTGACGTTTCAGACCACCTCGTTTCGAGCAAAATGGACACGACGGCAATCTGAATTCCGTACCGCCGTGGATCAGAGATGATCCCCGTTATCGCGAGTTCGACACTTGCAAGTGCAGATACAGCTTCAATTGTCCGTCGCCCGGTCTGAAATTCGTGAGTTTGACCGAAGTGCGTCTCAGCAAAATACTCGGTGCGCTTTACTGAATCTTGAAATGTTATTGCAGGGCCAGTGCTCGAGAAACAAGAAGTACTGTTGTTTCAACAGCAGAAGATTCCCGGAATTGCTGGGAGAACAGTATTATCCCGTAAAGAAAACGATTTAAATCTATTTAAATATTTATGCACTTGAAACTTAATATAAGTAATTAACGTCTACTTGTAACGTAAAATAAAAAATTTTCTTTTTTTTCTTTGTCTCTTGTGAAAATATCTTCTCGAATAGAAAGAAGGTCGGTCGTTTTGTCGTTCAGCAAATTATTTTGTCGCTTTGTGAATAGAGCAAGCAACTCAGTTTTACAATTTAGTATTTGATAATGCGCAATCTTATTGTGCAGTATTCTCCATTAAATTAATTTGCTTTGTAATCCACCGTACAATTCGCAGAGTACGCCGCACAAGTTCGAGCCGAACGGTTACGCGCCGAATTATTACGGCAATAGAAGACCGCACGGCGTTCACCAACATTCGTCTTTCGGTGATTATTACCCGGATTCTTACGACGGTTATGGTCACCGTAATGAGTTCGAGTCGTTACGGCCATATGATTCGGAACCTGACGATTACGTGATTTACGGCCGGTCATTGAGCAAGAATCAAACGCAGACGAGCGGAAAGCCGAAGACGGACGGAGAGACCGAAAAGCAGTGACTAAATGGGATCTCATCTTGAAAATTATTTTAATGTTATGTAATGTTTTGTAATTAAAAAAATGCCAAAGATGTGACAGAAATGTATGTATATGTTTTTATCATTGTACAGCACGATATGTACGCATCTTTTCGCGTTGACGTTTAATTTAAGAGAAACGATACGATGTGTAATTTGTTGTAAACATACTAATGAAATTTTTCACGTTTCTGTCTTCGTTTATTAATAACTTCGTGTTTTATATGATCTCGACGGCGCGCTTTCAACATTGGCTTACCGATCGTCGTGATGACGATGATGGAATAGAACAGAGCGCCGGCGAATGTCCATTGAATATTATTCTCTTCCTCGCTCCCGTCCCATCCGTCTTTCGTCATCTTTTTCCTGAGACTGTCCTCGAATCCCTGTAAATAAGACGCGCTTCATGTTCGTAAACTGATAGCTAATTCTTTAGAGACATCGAGTTTCAAATCGAAAGACTATAAGGTCTTTCTTTCCGCTTGCTCTTTATTGAAAATATTCCGACGGAATAAAAACGCAAATCGCACACCTTCAGCTCGCTCAGCGCTTTCTCCGTCCAATCCTCGCGAATCAACACGTCGAAATCCTTTGTGATTTTCCATAGCTTCTCCGAGACGTTTCCTCGTATATCCTTGATGCTCTTTTTCACCTGCGAAGAAGAGCGCAGGTGAAGAACCGATGGTACTTACTCGAGCTCGTCGGACTCGACGCTCGGCGTCAGTCAATAATTCATTGATACGGGCGCGGAATATTCGATGTGGGAGAAACTATTTGTCCCCGTTTGTATTCCCACCTTTTTGCCGTCGTTGTTCGAATTAATTTCCGTTCGAATTAAATTCCGATTAACAATGTGGGATTAGATACGTGACAGAAGTTTATTTATTATTCCCATCAGCTGAATTATATTAACCCTTTGCAGTCCGACGTCAAGTCTGACTCAACATTAATTAAAATTAATTCGAACCAGACTATTTATTGAGAATGAGAAAAACAATTTGAACTGCAGAGGATTAATATGTGCATCTCGTTATATGTGCGCCGGTAAAATTATAATAAAAATCGAGATTATTGTCATGTGAGAGTGTCTCTGGCGAGCGGTCAGAGAACCTCCATCAAATCGTCCTGTGTAATAATAATTCGATTAACCAGCTAACAAAATTGAAATGTATTCGGTAGAGAAGATTTGTTGCGAAAAGATATCACCGGTGTTCGAATCTGAATCATTTCATAGACGAATCGCGTTCCGATTGTGCTATCGAGACTCACTTTAGTGATACTTTGTCGCAACAAGCTATATCGAGTCAACAATGTTTGTAGATTGCTGACTTGCTCGCAAATTATACGCAGCAGGCACGCATTCCAAAGAGATAAATGCTATCTCTCTTAATAAAGCAAAACATATTATAAACAACAAAAATAATTAATATAAAAATCGACTTCAGACTTTTTTGTAACTTTTTTATCATTATTATTATTTATCAAAACTCTCTTAAATAAAGCTTAACATCATTAGTCTGATGTTAAGAGACCTTTGATTTTTTTCTGTCACACTCTCGTGCGAATTGCAGAGTGAATAAAGGATCTAAAATTTTAGGTGGACTCCGAACCACCGAAAGTGCGCATAAACACTTCAAAATTAGAGAAATCTCGTGACAGAGATACATTTTCAGTAAGCTATCAGCTCATGAAAGGGAAATCCGACTCGTCCGAACACAGTTTTGCCCGGATTCGAACTTGAAATTTCTTGGTTACTGATTGCGCACAGACCAACTGAGTTACAGGCTGTTCCGACATGTAAATTCGATATTCACAATGAAGTAGAAAATGTTACTAAGTCGCAGAAAGTTTTAATAAGTCGAAATATATAATACGAAGCAATGCACAATAAGAATAGTACGAATGTAAACTTGAGGGTAACTTGATACTACATAAAAAAAATTAAAATAAAACAAAAGTAATATTTTAATCTTGCCAAAGTTTTGTTCTTTAATTAAAAAAAAAAACTTCGAATTTAAGCAAATCGATAATGTGTTGCATACGTAGTGTGTGCTGGATGAGATAGGGATTTGCAATTTACCTCTCTCTCGTGATTCGCCTCCAGTGACTCGAAGGCGTACGCGCCGATTACACAATAAGCAACCACCAAAGAGATCAGCATCACGTGAGAGAAGACGCATCTGCTGAATTTCCACAGCAGCCGTAGGAACCTGATGCATCTCGATGGTTTCTCCACTTCCATCGGATCGAACATCTCCGTTCGCGAGCGCGGCATTTTCTACTTCCTTTCCTTTCAAGAAGATCGCGGGTATTCTCTTATTAGATTCTCCATTTACATAGCGAGCACTGCGCGAAGCCCTTCGTCAATTAGCTTTAATTGCTAATAATTAGATTCCCGCTGATCTTGTGCAGTAAATTTGTGGATCTCTCTCTCTCTCTCTCTCTCTCTCTTTCAAATTCGATATTTTGAATAGTTTTTTTTTCTAATTTGAAAAAAAGTTTAGAGCAATAAAATATTTCTGTTTAAAAAAAATTAAAAAAAGATCGAATTCGGGTATTTATCGAACACATCTATGCAAAAACTAATATTGCATCGATTTTCAACTCTCGAAAAAAGAGGAAGAGAGACAGAGAGATAAACAGAGTTTTACTAAAAATTTAAAAGCCTATTAAATAATATTTCTCTTATTGAATTTCTGCGTAACGTAATATCAAATTGTCATACACCAAACATGAATAATCACATGCACGTGTTGCAATAACAAATCGCTATGTTACAAACAATTCCGTGAAAAATATGACTTTTGCCACATATCAGTGTTTTTTTTTTTTTATATGCAAACAGAAAAGTTTTCCATCGCTAATAGTTTTAAACTCTCGTGTATTTTATTTGCATTCTGAGATGGGTATTAAATTGAAAACATTGTCGTTGTTATTTTCGTTAAGTTTCTTTTTTTTTTTTTTTTATAATCGCGATTAATTTTGTTCGTTCGATGTCGAGCGTGGTGCCTCAGCGGAGTATCAAATTGTGTAGAATTTGTAACGTTGAATCTATATCATTATTTTCTAAAGAGAAAGTAATTATATCATTTTGCACAGATATTATATTAATTATATTATATGTCCGCGTGCGTTGGCCGCGTATTTTGAATAATTATTTCACGACAAAGAGTTTGTGTATCGGTGTAATGAGAAACTATCGACTGGCGTGAATTTCCGAATAAAAAGCGATTTGCAGATAAATTGCAACAAAATACGATCCACTATCGTCGTCACAAAATCCGAACCTATTCTATCGCTGATAGAGCGACACCTCCTTCCTTCTTATCGCGCATTGACAAACTAGCGTATATACTTCAATCTACGTATGTCGTCGTTCAATATGACTATGATATAAAACGAGCACTCAGGCGTCTTAATGAGATACATTTTCTTCAATGTCTATTCATTTTGACTGTTGTCGACATCGACGATCAATAGCGACTCAATAGCAAGCGATTTTTTTGTCGTACACGTATTCTCATTCGTTCGCACGATCTCATTTTATTGATAACTTCATTACGGTCGCGTTATAATTACAAATTGTCAGCTAGTAAAAAATCATTACTTTTTCAATACGTGAAAATATTAAGTAACATTTACAAAAGTATCCAAACGCCACGCACCAACACGCGATGGCTATTTAAAGCGGCACGTGTTCAAGTGAAGCTGCTGTTACTACCGATAACTGCACACACACAGTTAATTTCATAAGATCAAAGAAGATTTACTCTCAAACTCGGAACGTCGTTCGGATTCTTAAGCATCCCGAAGAATCCTTTAGCGTCGCGTAAATTTCACGTTTACTCGCAAACACCCGAACGCAACTCTCGGAAACTCTCCATAACGACACGCTCATGATTCCCGCATGTTTCTCAGCACGCAACTAAGGCGCAGAGAAACGTCGAGCGTAGCTGAGTTACCACCGCGAGGCGGTTGTTCCAAATTTATCCCAGCGTCAAAATCTCGTTCAGAAAGCGACGCCGAGCAGAGAAATTCGCATTCGGCGCGGCATCGATATATATCTTCTGCAAAGTATACGGGAAATAAATACTACAATAGCGTAGTATATATAATACTACAATTGACTTGTTATAAATGTGACATAAAAATTTCAACCGGTTTTTTTACCGGTCTTAGTCGAGAACTTAAATATTATAAATAGTCTCGCAAGAGAGGAAATATAAAAGTAGAAAAAATAAAAATGAATTTTCATCATCATTTTTTTCGCTTTTGTGTCTCTTTCCCCTCTATAAATTTATTATATTCTCGGAACTCAATTTTTTCTCAACGCCACGTAAAAAGCTGGCTGAGCTATTCTATTCCGTTTAACTTTTCTGTTGATACATCAGCATGTGTAGCGTATACAAATTTTTTTTTTTTTTCTCGTGCGCTTCATTCACCGAGATACATTCTTGTATACATTATTTACGACACGCTTATGTACTTAAATGTAAATTTGTATGCACCGGGCTTTGCAGTGAATAATACGAGTAACGAGATCTCGCTGGATGCGATGGACCATTTTCAAACTCCCGATCCTTCGCAAACGGGATTACATTGCATCAGTATGCTATACATGAATTAGCTTTGTGCAAAGAAGTTTTAAATGCGAGTCACGGAGAATTAACTCTTATATGTTTATCATACGATGTGCTTGCAACTAATTATTTTATTAAAAGAATCGCTTGAGTATAAATTAAACTTCAAGAATTTTAAGAGAATTATTCTTTGCATTTTAAAATTTCGGATTTTGTCGAATGTGGAAATACTTCCGGGATCTCTATGGAGACGAATTTCTATAAATAATATAAGATATCATGCTTACAACGCGGGAATAAGAAGGGAAATAAAGGAGGACGATAGGCGCCGTGACGAATATATGTCCGGCGTCAGTAATTATCGCGACGGCGTGTATTAATTGGACCGTGCGGAGGTTACATGAATAAACATGAGGCAGTCGATCATGTAAATTCGCTCGTGGCAACGGTCCGGACAGAGTATCACCAGAGAAGCGCCGCGACGCGCGAAGCCAACAACGGTAAGACGCTTTTATTTTTAGTGGCGGTTTATTTACAGAGAGAGAATCATGGGATATATATTGATTATGCGAGAGATACTCCCGCGATAGTATCGCGGGAGTTTTCAATGTTTCTCCAACATGTTTGTCTACATTTTGCAAAAAAATCTTTTCATTCTCATTCGTTTTTTATCTTGCAAAAAATCTTCTGTGAAAGAATTATCGCAGAAAGTAAAATTAACACTAAAAAATTTTTATACATAGATATTGCAAAATACATATAAACTAATAATGAGAACTTGTACTTTGAAAATTTTTAACAAACCAAAATTTGACACTTGAATAGAAAAATTTAAGGTTCAGCAGCACAAAAATTTGTGTGCGAAGAAAGCAGAAATGTTTACAACTTTTGCAATAGCACACATCTTACATAGAAAAATATTTTTTTGAGAGTCTGTTGGCTTTTGTTTTTAAAAAAAACATAACAGCAAAAATTAATTTTGCATTAAAATAGATTTTTGTCCACAGTAAGAAAAAGTTGATTAATTATAAAAAAAACTATATCTTCAGAAGGCTACTTATCGGTCTCGTGTCACCTGGTTTATCGGTGTCTTTGCACTTTTCTACTTGAAAGACTAAATCAACACTGCCATATTGTCAGTCGGCAAAGTTGGTTTAGATGACTTCTTTAATGTATTATTTTTCTACCGCATCAAGAAAAAAATGAGAATTTTGAAATAATAAATTTTTCGTATTTTCATGGAACTTTCATCAACTTTCTAATCAAAACTAATTTAAGAAGCTACTTATTTCACATTGTATATTTTTTTTTGTAAATTCTAATTTCTGTTTTCTTGTTTGAGGTGTTTTATTTATTTACATAGTAGAACAATAATTTATTTATTACTTTAAACTAACTAAAGATTAATCCTTATGTATATTTAAGCCTCTGTTATCCTACTTCTAAAAGAAATCGAAAATCTCAAAGTTTAAATAAATAAACGGACATCGGCGGACAGTGAGGAATTGTCGGCACCGAGTTTCTCTCTTCGGCGTCGTATATGTCACCCGAGAGAAGCGCAACGCGTAGTTGACGCGCTTATATTGCAATCGCCATCGATTATCCCGACGTATGTCGGGCGACGATGCGCGCGCGAGCTCATCACACTGATAATACCCGACAATTTGGACACGCGCCCGATAAATCAACAGACGTTCCGAATGACACTAACGGCATTCGCGCCGAGGATCACGCGACACGTCCCAGAACTATGTACATTATTGGCATTGCGATAAGCAGTGCTCAGCTGACGTGATAGGTGGATCTTCGTGTGTCAAATGTTATCCGGCCGCGAAAAAATTTCAAAAATTTTGCTATCTTTCATATTAATTTTAATCGTGTTACTTGTAATTACGAAAAAAAAAGACATTTGATCTTATTATATGCTTCTTATTAAAATATATATTGTTCAGTTTCTAATACTAAGTTTTATAAGATCTTTGACTCTTCGATCTGTCAGTAATGATTATTCTAATAATTTAATATTAATCACGACCGCAAATTAAGGAAAATCCTGATTGCAATAGTTGATGTCATTTATAGGATGCTTAGGAGAGAAATCCGTGGTTATATTTTCCTTGTGTGTAGTCATTTATTACTTTCAGAGGTCAGAGATATGTACAAAAGATCGTTACAGCAAATGAACGAGTCTTTCTGTCCCGCAAAACAGTGATGTATAGAGATGTTGGTCACACAAGAAATTCAGTCTGTTTTTCTCATCGACCAAATCTGAAGAATGGCTTTATTTTTTTTTTTTTTTTTTTTTTTAAACGCTACAAGCACACATATATTAGATACTTGTATTATCACATAATAATATTGTGTCTATTCTTACGATTTTTTTACATAAGCACGAAAAGAACATAATTTTATTGCATGAAAGGGAGCAATAATAAAGGAACGCTTTTTAATTATCTATTAAAATAATAATGCGTGTCAATTAAGAGATAACTGATAATCGAGTAACCTCCTCTTTCATTTGTGTAGGCGTTTCAGCCTGAAAAATAACGCTCTAAAGAACACAATATGATTTTATCTTCACGTGTAAACCGACGACGTCATGCATATCGACTCTTGCGACTCTTACGGACTCTTATCTAACACAATGGTCCCCTTTATATTGATATGGTGCAACGTGAATCGCCCTCTTGTTTTTACGAGCGACATTTTTACGTCGGGTCGTAAAACGCAATCAATTTTCATCGCGCAGAAAGCGATCGAGGTTCACCATAAAGGAAGGAAGAGGTCTTCCAAAATCTCGAAACGGTTTAATAAAAGTTAACAAAACAAAACCGAAAAGAAAAACATTTTGTTACGCGCACATTAAAATTATGACATTTTCAATATTCTGTCGTTGATATTCGCATCGAAATAAATATTAAAATCTGTTTAGAAACATTTTCTCTTTTAAATAATGAAAAATATATTTGAGATATATTTAAAAAAACACGACAGTTTATACGAATATATTCCCATTCGAGTCTTATCTTTTTTTTACGTTTATCTCATATGATAGGAATTCGTACAACTTCCGGTTTCCGTTTCAAAAATCTACGGACCGCTTCGTGATTACGGAAGATTGATTAAAAAGTAGTCTTAATTAATACCAGTATTTATATCTCACAGCGTTTCAGTCGGAACGGTTATTCCACTTGAATCATCACATTTCCGAAAAAGTAATCGTCAATATTCATATAGAAAAGAAAAAAAGAAAATTGATTAAGTCTAATTATATAATCATGTATAAATGCACATTTTTCACGTAAGAAAACAACATATGTAATATCTTAATAGAATTTTTTTTCATGAAATTGTTTATATTCTTTGTTTTTACGTTTAATTTCGTTTTTCTTCCGTTTCTTACTTTATAAGTTTGATATGCAACACTTTTTATGTAACTTTTTTTTAATTAAAATTTTACTTGAGATTATCAATTTGTTGTTATATTTATAAATGATAGTTTCAGCAATATGTTTTTGTCGATCCGTTCTCGTACTTCATCGCCGTGCTATTACTATGGCTATGTCGATCGATCGCAGACTCTGTAATCAGTTATATTGAGCATGTGTGAGAGACTAAAGAAATATAAATTATTTACAGAATAAGAAACGAAGAAGAAAGGAATACTGCAAGTTTTTCTCTCGCGAACGATAAATCTATTTGCTTGCGATCGGTTTGAATCGACGAACATCATCGTCCCCGCCTCTCGGCCGGGGTTAGTCGATACAAATTGAACCGCAATTACAGTCGAAGAGACAACTCATTTCGCGTGAATTTAACGAGCACTCGAAAACTACTGTATTAATAGGACTCACATAAATCGAGCGTAATGGTTTTCCGTGTAAATTGCTCTCGTGACTACGGATTTGCCCGGATACGTAATTTCCGGAAAACTTATATAAACCTCGATAAAGAGCCAGAGTATAATCATAAAAAGGGAAGATTCGATCTCGCGATATTTTTTGCACGTTCTATTTTGCTTGAAAATAAAGACCGTTCGATATACAAAAAATAATCTCCTCCATTTGCATATCTCGTTCAAGATACGAATGGCGCCCTTTTAATCAAACGATAATCTTCAAGAAAAATAAAGAAAAAATATATATCTTCTTTACAAATGATCCGAACGCGATATTATGCTGTCACTAGAAATGAATCCATTTTACTGGTTACACCTAGTTCGATTACCTTCTCGATTAAATCTCCGAGCGAGTTCCCCATTGGCAATTACCTCCCGCTGATAGATACACCGTGTCCCGTCTCACGTGCACATTCCCTTTTTTGTCTTTAGACCGCGCGCGAAGACCGATCAAACCTTTCCCCTCCCCCGTGAGGGAGCAAAAACGAGTAAAGGAAAAGGAGACGAGATCGATCTTGCGGGACGCTATCTCCGGTCGAAGAAGCCGAGTGTCTTGAGCGTGTCAGTGACCCGCCTGATCAGTTTGTCCCTGTATCGCCATATCGTCGTGTCCACCACGCTGTTCTCGCGATATTCCACGCAGGTCTTCTTCAGCGAGCGAACGCAGTCGGCGCGATAGTGCTGCAGCTGCGCGTCTTCGGTATCGATGGGGTAGCTGGTGCACCCGGCGCCCAGACACGCCAGCGGAAAGTGATTGTGCAGAGTGACCACCCGTTCCGGATTGTGGAAGCACTTGATGTACTGATTCGGCTTCGTGAAGTTCTTCGAGCGATACACGTGTTGCAGCATGTGCATGTATCTGCGAGAAGAATTCTCGAATGCATTTCTTGCGGTTTCAACTTTCCTTGATTTTAACCAAGTATCGAAATATCATCTACATGTTCCATAAAGTAAAAACTAAAATTAAACGCAATTTTTTAAACATTGACTAAATTATTATATAATAGATATATGATATAATTATATATAATACGATATTGTATAATTGTAATATAATATTAATTATAAAATTATATAATTACAATATGATATATGAAATTATATAATTATTAATACGATAGATATATTTTTAACACATTTAAACACAAACCCATCGTTGTTGTAATAAAGCAAGTACGTCACGTCTTCTCAGTCTCACGATTTTAAATTATTACATAAGTTATAACTGCAAAATGGCAGAAAATGAGCAACATTAAAGATTGTAACGATCTAAGAATCATTCTCTTATAGATATAAAACAAGAAATTAACAGAGTTACAAAACTCGCTAAGAAAACTTTAATGCAAAACGTAAAAGAATTATTGGACACGCAATATAATTATTTTTGTCTTGAAGGCCAAACATAACATCTATCAAACTTCCCATTATTCCGTCGCGGTTGCAATTTTTACGTTAATTCGTCTGAAGAGAACCGTGACACCGATAGCCGGTGTACTTCGCGCAGGCCATCCACCTTCGGCGCTCCCTTCACGGACGGTCGATTAACGGATGGCCGATCCGCGCGGCGCGGCGTGAAAGTAGAGATTTTACTCACTTGGGTATGTCCTTGAAGTAACCGTGAGAGTGCAGTAGGTCGTCGAGGAAGTAGACATTCCTGACGTTGTACGAGGCGCGAGTCTCGTTCCTTATCTGCAACGCCTTGGGCAGCACCCGGCGCATCAGCTCTTGCCAGGTCGCGTCCTTCACGGGCATGATCACCTCGTCGACATCCAGAAGAGCGATGTACTCGTACTCGTACATGTGCTTGTACAAGCAGTCGTTATAGGGTATCAGCTCGTTCTGCCGCTTGTGGTTGGTCTTCTTTGTGAGATACATGTGCTGGAAGGCGGGCACGTTCGGCTGCCCGCCCGGCAGCGTTAGCGGGGTCACGTGCACCATACCCAGACGCTGATAGTGCTGCAGCACCTTGGTCACGTTCGGGTGCACCTGTAGCTCGTAGAAATAGATCTTGTCGGCGCCGAGCAGGCTGATCAGCTCGATCCACTCGACCAGCCGTACCGACAAGTCCTCGTGCAGAAAGTCTAAGCCCTTCACGCACACCGCGAAGTCTTTTTTGCGCTCGGGCTTGTTGTAAATCACCCGCAGGTGGTTGGTGGCAGTGTCGCAGCGTTTTTCCACCAGCGAAACGGACGACGGTGGCTTGCCGAGCGGCGGCACTCTGCACGCTATCACATAGGGTTGATAAATGCCCTGTTTGTAATTACCCCACTTCGGATACCAGATGTACTTGTATTCGAGCGTCTCAACGATCCTGGGCTCGTTCTCGCTGTCGTACCACAGCTGGCAGTACGTCTTCACGATCGGCTCGATCCGATCGATCATCCCGACGATTCTCACCGCCGGACCGATCTTCGACAGCTTCCGATTGTCGTAGAACGCGCCAAAAAATTGGAACGTGCCGTTGCTGGTGCGTAACGTCTGCCAGTAGAAATTGTTGAACTCAAGCTCGTAGATCTGCGGATACTTCGCGCAGCTGTCGTTGCCGCGCTTCGTCAGCTTGCTGTTTCGCGACCAGTCGCTTAACGGCAAACTCGGCATTCTCTCCGCGATCTCCTCAATCAGCTGCTGCTCCGTCTTAGCCGGTCGTTTGTCCAGCAGCGGCTCCAGTTCGAGCGGATTCCTAGTCGTCTCCAGACGATTTCTCAGAGTGGTCAGGGTGGTGAGAAAGGCACCGTTGCCGCCGGTGTTGGACAGATCACCTAGCGACGACCTCTGCAAGAGATATCGAGACAGACCTAGATTACCTGACGAGCCGTGACCTCGCTCCATGTCCAGATTGCCGATGGCGTCCTCGGCTGTGGGACCGCCGTGCAGCGTTCTGTTCTCCAGGTGGCGGAACTGCACGGCCGCGATCATCAGCAGGCCCCAGACGAAGACGAAGAGGAATGCGCGTTTCGCGCATCTTGACGACTTGCCGCCGCAGTTCTGCATTGTTCGCCAGGGCCCGCTAGCTAACCCCCGCGTGTTTCTCCGTTCAACCGCGTCCTCCTCTTTGATCTAAAAACCGAGTCTGCAACAGAAAAATTCGTTGTTTACGAGGTGTCGATTGGATGATCAAGTGGCACCACGACGAAATCTTGATTATCTCGTGAAAAACTGTATCCGTTCGAGCTAAACATATATCGGTCTTTATTTAACATCAGTCTTATAAGCTAAATATATATAGAAATCCCGTTCTTTCTTGGTCGTCGAACAACGGGTTTTCGGTCACGGTGCTGAGAAATCATTATTTTTTGAGAGATAGTAGCGGGACAAGATACGATTATTTATATCTTCGAAATGCGTGAGAGACGAAAGTTGCAAAACAATTTGCGATATAATCGTCAACGGAATTCAGAACAGGAGACAAGATAATGTCCTTAACTGTATAAGGACACTCGCCACCGGTAGCTAGTAAGTACACTCGACTATCATCAGGAAAGCGAGCGATCCTGTCGGGCAAAACCCCGTTGGCCGTATCGAACAAGCTTCAGGAGAGGAAGAGAGAGAGAGAGAGAGAGGAAGAGCGTGAGTATACGCGCTCGGGTATACGCGTGGAACCGGTTATGCTGATGGCAAAACTGTTTTTCACCTTTTGCACCTCGCTTCATCTAACCTTCTCCCTTCCTGACCACCTCGGGCCTTCTGCGCGGCGATGTTCCACCTCGTCTCTAGTTCCTCCGACCCTCCCCTCTCGCGAACTTAGACGGCGATGGCGATTCTCAGGATCAGACTCTCTATCGCGACCGACGAGCCTTTTCCACGAAGGTTGTGTCGCTGTCGCAAGAGATGTCCCATATATTCAGATTTGTAACATTTTTAAAATTCCTCACGATAGAAAACGGAATAAATGTCCCTCTTTGTCGAGAATCATTGATTATTTGTCATATTTATTTATTTATTTGAAATAGCACGTTATTCTCTAAAAATTTTCTAAAAATTCTTATCTCGATCTTTTTATTCGAGAACTATTTTATGACGGTATAAAAAAATATACACACGATGATTGATTACACTCTTGATTATTAATAACTATTAATTAATAAGAAGAGAGAGTTTTTTTGTTGAACCTTACGCGCGGCTCTTACAACATATCTAATTACGGTACTTGGGAACATGGTTATTAATCCTTTCGAATTTTCGTAACTCAAGGATATTGCTCTACTAGAAGCGAGATGAGAAGATACGTTCTTGAAGATAAGGCAATCTCGATGAGACACATCGTTTCTTCATACGCATAACATCGCGGTGCTGTCACGAGTGTAATTGCGCGATTAGACGAAGGTGTCCGATCTACGGTGTCCAATCTACAGATTTATTACGCTTTCTTCCGAGTAGGGGAAATCTCCTCGTACGAATCCTGTTTCCTCAAAGCCAAGCGAATCGCTTGTTTGCTCGTGGGGTCGCTAATTAATATGGATTTATCTAATTCTATCATCACTGCGCTTGGACTACGCGATAAACCGGCTAAATGCAATTGCGCGTACGAAAGTGCAACTCACGTACGTACATGCGCGCGCGATGCCACCTCGTTCTCGTTTAATTCAAACTCCGTTGTTCTTATCGTCTCTCCCCGCGGAATTAGCAATCTCACGCAACATTAACGGATCGGAACGCAAATTGCACGGAACAAATGCATTCGTATCGACACAATAAACCGACTCGGGCTTTTCTCCTTGCACCGAGTCTATTTTTGTACTTTATAATTATGAGACGAGAAAGAATCTTCAAGATTCTTTTTCACTTACAAGCGTCTCTCTCGAAAAACAGCTCAAAGTGTTGCACAATATTATCTCTCGTATCACAAGTTATCTGAAAAGTATACCATATATGACCGGCAACCGGAGGCGAAATTACTTAATATTAGGCTCCCGGCTCCTAACAAGACAAGAGATATTAGACACGCGAACCTCAAAATAATTCAACATTTATTTATATAATCAACGCTAACACTGACGTCAAGGATTTACGATGCTCGCGTTTTATTGCCGATTAAGTGAAAGGAGGTTAATAACAAGCCGAAAACGTGGCTGCGCAAGACTCGGCTCGCTTCTCTCCTGGAACCACGCCACGTGTTTGCTTCACATCACTTTGCGGAAAAGTTAAACAAATGTCGCTCATCCCCTCCCCCCCCCCAGGCAAACAAATGAAAATTTCCCGATAGCTCTAGTTTCTCGATGATATATACTTAATTTTTACTCTCCGACATTCCTCGTTTTGTTTTAGAGATACGACATAAAATCGAAAAAAGTTTTTTAGATAAAAGCGAGAGTGTCAATATTAATTAAATGTGTAATAGCTTTTCGTCTAAAAAAATCTAATTTAGAAATATGTTATAACCTTCCTCATCAAAATAGAAATATAGTAGCTATATATTGCGCGATATGATCTCTTTATTGCTTGAATTATCTTTACAAATATGTAAAAATTTTTTTTGTTTTATTGCTCGAGATAACCTTTTTAAGAGACGTTCACGTACAGCTCACACACAATTCGAGCGCAATATATTTATGTTGAAGCCCGTATTTATATTCTTATCACACAGTAGAGACGTGAGTCTTTTTTTTTGGTGCCAAGGCGTCAATACGAAGGTCATATATAAACACGAAATTACAATCGGATATAATTAATCTCTACGGTTAGAACATGCCAAGTTCTTTCAATATTTATAATTATTGTTAAATTTAAATATCCGAAAAAATATACAAAAAATTATACGTACGTGATCATATTGCGTCAAATTTCGAATTTGATCAGATCCGATCAAGATTTAAAATCGCTTCAGATTTGATCCGAATGTCAGATCTGATCTGACTATATATGATCAGATCTGAAATTTGGCGCAATATGATCTCACTCACGTTACAATTTCATGTTTTTCCTCGTGCATTCAATTAATTTTCCACTGAAATGTGAGCCGGAAATTAATTCCTACATATCTTCCTCATCGCTTTTTTTTTATAATCGTAAAACAAAATTGAAACAAATTATACATAATATAATATTTCAAAAGGCAATATTTCACGAGTAAATGTATGTTGAAAAAAAATCCGAACATTTGTTCAGCTTGAAGAATCGAACGTCAGTCTACGACGGTGCGTTCGAGTACGGTCAAAGTTTGCCGAATCAATATATGCTCGACAAAACAAAGTAAATGACACACTTATGCTAAATACAAAATGTAAATACCTAGCAGCTTATTTATTCATACAGACCACGTCGTTGTCATCGTCTTCTGACCGATACTGCAAGCGCGCAATAACCGCGGTTCCGTGTATATCCGCGAGCTTAAGATCAACGACAAAATATCTCTTTGGAAAATTAATCCCTCCCGTGCGTTAAATCGTCGAATACGCAGTATAATCGCAAAATGTCGCTAAATAAATACACATCGCGATTACATAGAATTGCATTTCTCTCGAAAGATATCTGAAGAGACATTTCCGCGAATCTCGTTTCTCTCTCGCAAAAATGCTATTTACTATCGCGCTTACCCCGCGTGCATAAGCGCGCGTGTAAGCGTTTTTTGCGTGGTGATTTTTACATGATAGTCTCTCGCGTGCGCACACCTTCGGCGCGATTAACTCGTCGATACTCTATTCGCTTGCGTCAGTCACTGATAAATTATTCGTTAATGTTGCGTACATGCACGCGCGACATACGGCAGCTGAGTCATAGAAAGACTTCGCAAAGAATGACGATTCACCGCCAGCCAGATTCCGCCCGCTGACTTCTGCAGAAAATGCTAATCTTTCCACTTCTTCTGTGTCATATGGATTTTAATTACTTTCTCTCGCCAATGGAATGTCTCTTACAGTTACGTCTTGCGGTGAACAACATCGATTTTTTTCGAAACTTTTGCGAAAAAGTTTCGAAAAAACGGACGGCAATTAAAATATTTGGGTAATGCGCAATACAAATGTCAAAATATATATTATTTTAAAAAATATATATATATTCTCATACATAATTTATATTAGTTAAAGCAAGGACTGTCATATCTTGCAACTAATAGTCAAGAAATATTTATGTATGTCAATTAATTAAAATCAGAATGTGTTCGATATCTAAATATTTCAAATTTAACGACAAAATGGTAAAATCGTGTTCGCATTTTAAAGTTATTAGTAAAATATATCTTAGAATTATTAATTAAATTATATATCTGGAAAAATATCTAACGAGCTTAAACGTTTTATTCTTATTTCGCCGCGACAATTTTGCAAGATCCTATTCAATTCCATCCAGCACGCGATATTTCGAATCTACTGTTGCCTAATAACGTAATGACACAGGTGGCGTTGTTCGATCTCGAAATTAAAGATTCATTACGCGCATTATTCGCGCGAGTTGCATTTGCATTCCGCGTCTTGCGTAAGTTCGCGTTGCACACCTCCGCAATTTCTTCTTTCATCGGTAGCCTCTACAAAAGAACGGTGTTATTCAACGAAAGAGAGCGTCAAAGAAGATATTCAGCGCCGGTATCATTATTTAAATCAACAATAACTAGCGACGTCTGTAGCGAGATACTTCACGAGGTATCGAAACGATTCAGCTGTTAAACGACGACGACGACGACGACGACGACGATAGTAATATCAGTAATATCTGACACACTTTCGTGAGTTCGATACTCATGGATACATGAAAGTGCATTTGATCTAAAATACGGGATTATTATATTTGCGACAGAAGTAAGAATATTTGTAACTTAATTTTGACGTCATTACAAGACATGCGTGCGCGCCTAATATATCGTATAAATTCATTAGAGATTTAAGAATGTTTTAAAAATAATACTTGTTATTTAAAAACTATTTGGGTATTTAAAAACTACAAGTAAATAAAACGTGATACTCGTAGTCCCGCGAGAGCGGCCACTCTTCTGCGACGCTATGTTCTATCGGGTTCTTGATTCTCTCGACGCGCACGGCCGTACAGAGAGAATCGTACTCATCGAAATTAGACCAGTTCCTATATGCTATATTGCTCGG
Organism: Pseudomyrmex concolor; assembly: GCA_014839585.1. NCBI lineage: Eukaryota > Metazoa > Arthropoda > Insecta > Hymenoptera > Formicidae > Pseudomyrmex > Pseudomyrmex concolor. The sequence continues at coordinate 24,903 of QVOB01026017.1, forward strand.
GAGAAAGAGACAGGCGCGGAATGACGACACACACGCGCGCAGTCCAGTAGTAGCAAGGACGATTTTGTGGAAAGTCGAATGGAGAGAGCGAGTGTGTGTTGATACTGACTGCCGCTTCGTACATACTCGTCTGCTCCAATTGCGATTTCTCGCTTACGCGTGCTAATTAACCTTAATTGTACGACGACGTGATGAAGAGGGGAAAAAAGGGGGGGGG
>QVOB01026018.1:0-15274 GCA_014839585.1 Pseudomyrmex concolor
CAGAATGTAAGATATCATCATTCTTTACACCAAAGAGTAGAAAAAATTTCAGAAATGACGAAAGTCATGAAATGGTAATATGTCCAGTTTGCAAAGTAAATGTGTATGAAAATAATATTAACAAACATTTGGATGATTGTTTAAAAAGAGAAAATGCAAAAGCTCAAGTTAAAAAGTAAGTATGTGACATTATCTTGTTAATAATTTTTAGAGAAGATTTTAATATAATGTTAGATGTTTATGAGAAATCTGGATTTGACTCCTAAACAAGATGTTTTTTTGGCAATGAAGGTTTTACATTTCATAGATATGAAAGGAAATCAAACATTCTATACAATTGAATATTTTTGAATTAAATTTTATTTGAATTTTAATGTTAGTTTACACATTAGTTTACATTAATTTCCACATTTTAAAAAAATGTATGTACATTTGCACATACATTCGGCTTGTATTAACCTTAATGTTTAGTTGAATATAAATTGTGATATTTTAATAGATATTTCAATATATGTTTAAGAAATGTCCTTGAATACTTGTTTATTTGCAGAAATGAACCAAAATTGAAACCACTGCCAAAGCTAGTATTTTGTTTAATGAAAGATAGTGAAATTAAGAAAAAGCTAAAACAATTCGGCTTGTCGGCTCAAGGAGACAGAAGGATGTTAGAAAAAAGATTGAATAAATATACTATTTATTATAATGCAGAACGTGATAAAGTAAATCCAAGGCCAATATCAGAAATAATTAAACAACTTGAAGAAGAAGAGAATATAGAAAGAAAAGCAAACATCTCATCAAATGTAAGTATATCATATCATATAATAATTATTTAGTAAATAATTTAGTAAATAATTATTTAGTAATATTTAGTATCAGTAGTTTACAAAATAAAGCGTAATGATTTTTATATGTTAATATATTACATTTTATAGAGATTGAACATTAACAGATGTACAGAACATAATATTATAGAGCAACAGAGAAAAAAATATTGTAAGTACATTCATGTGTGAATAATTCATAGTAATTGGAATATATGTATAAAATTTGTATTTTATTTTTAGTGACTAAAAACAAAGATAATTTTGATAAATTACTTGCACAAATAAAACCTCCAAAAAAATTACCTGTTCGATGTAATATATTTAGCAAAGAATATTCTAACATTTCCCATAATGATAGCATTACAAAAACAAATTCAAGTAATAATTCTATGAAGTCTATAGATCCCATAGATTTCATAATAACTGAATTATCTTCTAATTCTTCCGATTCTAATAATTTTACTAATCAAGGTTTATTAAATCGTAAAACTTCAAATCGTGCTTGTAGCTCAGATTTAGAAACTTGTATTGTAAAAACAGAAAAAGTAGAAACTGAAGAACGGTCATTTTTCAAAAGAGCTGAAATACATGAAGAGATAATTTGTATTAATCAGTCAAGAGATGATATTGTGGAAGATGAAGTAGACAGTAATATAAAAAAATCAGTTGAATATACTAGAATTGAACCGGAGTATAAAAAAAGAGGTACATTGTCTGTGAAGAAAAGTAGAAGTGACATTAAATGTAGTCCAGACAAAAGAGTCACGAATTTGGATGAAAGACAGAAAGATCTATCCAATAAAGGTATATACATAATAGAGGACAATGTTGGTAATATTCAAGACGATTATGGTAAATAACTTGCAATATTAATAGCTATTTTTTGCGTTTTATAATTGTGATAAAAATCTATATATATACACACACACATAACAACACAAATAAAGTTGTAAATCTTTTTTTGTCAAAGTAGTGAAATTTTTTAAATAAAACAGTCACTTTTTACAGATAGTATAAAACAAAATCAACTGCGTAACACACAAGAATCTAATTGCACAAAAAACGAAAAAGAAAATCTAGAGTCAAGAGACGAAAATGTAAAAACTTGTGTATTTAGAAAACGTGAGCGTGAAGTGACGCTTGCGTTAAGTGACGAAGAAAAATGTGAAAATAAGTCTACTGCCAAAAAACTATCTAAACTCCACGCGAGACTCTGTCGTAGTGAAGCTAAGAATTTTAACAATGAAACTTTTGCATGGAATGAAAAAAAATCACAAAGCCAAAAAGAACAATCACGTGTAACTCGTGCAAAGAATAGATCTATCTTTGCAAAGAAATCTGTTAGATTAAAAAGCAAAACTTTTTAGAAATTTGTCAAATTAAAAAATAAATTTTATACGAATAGGAAAACAACATAAGTTAACTTTAAAATAGTAAAATCATAGAAATAAATAAAAAACATTGAAGTTTTTTGAGCAGTGGATCTATGATTATAATTTTACATTGTTTTATATGTTAATTGTATATATAAGTTTTCTATCATGTGCATATATAGTGTCTTTAATATAAAAAGAAATGTACAATATTTCTTTATAGATAATGTAAAAAATATAACGATATATGAGATAAAAGCAGAATAATATTAATAGTATTATTATTATCATTTCCTTTTTTTTTGATTAAAGAAATAAGTTTTAATTAAGACAAATTTTTATTTACTATATCAAACTAAAAAGGAGAACAATAGTGATGCATCAATTGACTCACAGATTTCAATAAACTTACATATATTTCAGATATTGACACTAACAATAATTTAATAATCTTAAGAGATAATGTCAAACGCTAACAAAATATAACTGCTTGTATTTAACGATCACTTTTACATTTTACAATAAAATGTGTTTTTGATATTACACAACTTTGATATTAATTTACACTTTGGTATCGATTTATATACAATTGTATAGCTCTATAATATTATGTTTAACTTTATGTACATCTTATAACATTTTAAAATACTCTTATTTTCATTTTATAATTTATTTACAAGCGCTCTCTCTTTCTCTATAATTCTACACGACTATCATTTCACTAAGAGTTTAGAGGTAACAACCTCGAAAAAACGCGATATTATATCAAGGCAAAGGTAGGCAATCGTAAAAGGCCAATTCTCTTCTATTTAATTAAGAAAAAAGTTTTGAAAATAGATTATCTGTTTTATTTAAGTAAAGATTTCTCTAGTGAGTTCTTTTTCTATCACAATATATTTTAAATAGAATATCAACGATTGCTGTTAATTACTGAATGGACAAAGCTAAAAATGTAAAGTTATAGCACGACGAATTTTATCATATAAAGTTAATATTTACATTTATTATTTAGGAAATTATATTATTATTTAGGAATTTATTATATTTATGATTTTTATGTATTATATTATTATAATTACTTCGCACGCTAATATGTACCAAGCTCTTTTGAAACAAAGTTTACTTTGCACAAGATAAAAATATGAAGCATTTCTATACGGTAATGCACGTATGATAAAGAACGTATATACAATATGTAAAATATACCTACTATGTGTATACAAACTCTCAAGCGAGAATTCTTTTTATGCTAATGAACTTTTAAATATAACAGCTTTACATTATACGTATGCGAACACACACACACACACACACACACACACATATATATATATATATACATATAATATATCGCAGCTTTGTAAAAATGATCGAGATCGTTTTCTCATGCGAGGGATAATTAATATTAATACTTTGTGTTTTGAGGCTATAATTGTAAATCGATCAAATCTCGTTTTGCAATTTTGTTTTCTGTAATTATATTTTGATTGATCTTTTGATTCTCAAATTCATCTAACAAATGCATAGATCTGAGTCTTCAAAACGAGTGTGTTTCGATTATTCTACAATTGCAACTTGCAATTGATATGTCAAACGCTCTTTAGAGACTATAATAAATCACGTTCAAACATTTCAACAAAACTAGAGATCAGAAATAATATCAATTTAAAATGTAAATTACGTCAAAACAAACTGAGAATTCATGAAATCGGATTTGACAATTCACGCATTTCTCAATGACATCTTACTATTAGATATAGTGTTTAACTTTCAGGAAAAACGAGAGTAGCTTCTTATTTTTGAATATCTGTCAGAACATTATTTGAACATTTACGAGTTTTTCCCGTGTCATTCTTCTTGATAACAGTCTTTTATAATCGAATACAATACTAAAAAAAAATTATTTTTTCCAGCTATAAGCACTGCTTTTTTTCTCGTAGAATAAGATTATCTTGTGAAGATGGTTCTCAAAGATGATTTTTCGCCATTGACACAGTGAGTGATTCGTTTTTTCTTCCAATTCTTGATGTCCACTGATTCATGACACTTGTTATATCATAGTGTCTTTTATCTCTAATCATATTACAAAATCACACTTTTCAATTTTTTTTTTTTATCTTAATGACGATGAAAAAAATCAGCGCTTCTACGTTTGATTTTATAGTAAACTTTTTTATATAATAATTGCATAAGTAAAATCCACCATTATTCTTAATAAGGAAGATGCTGATTAGAACATTTTCTTTATTGGTTTTCTATTTAAATCACGCACTGGACTAGTGTCACGTTACGTTCTCTCGTTTGGATCTCCTCATCACTGTGATACCTATCGAGCCCCGTATCTTGCGCAGTAGATCTATTATGTCTGCCGTCGACATGTGTTCCACACTTTCTTCATTAACCTGGTGGTAGAAGAAAGAAAAATCATATGTATATATGTTCTAAGAAGAAGAAATACTTATAAGAGAGTGAAAAATTCGTGGCTGTAACTCACCATCAACAACACGTCGCCCTGCTTCAACCTACCATCCTTGGCTGCGACGCTATCGGGATGTACGACCGATATCACCGTACGTTTCCCTTCCGGTTGCAGGCTAAATCCCAACCGACTGTTCCACCCACGCGTCAATTCTACCATGAACACCTGCAATAGCAGATACGAATTGCGCAATATATTACGATGCGATGTTTTGCAATCATACGCGTTACATATATGTAATACATATATTTTAGCATTTAAAATATATGTTAAATAAAGAATGAAATTTATAACAAAATAATATAGTAACACTTTCTTATCTTCTTAAAAGAAACGTACAAAAAAATAAAATTTGATTATAGAGTCGCAATAAAGAGACCAACCTCGCTGCCTTGTTCATGATCTTTTGCGGAAGCGACTGAATCAATGGTGTCCTTTCCGGTATCTTGTTGATCGTATTCCGCGTTTTGATCCACTTCGTCATTCGGAGCGAACATCACACCCTTCCACTTCAACAGCCCTTTACTGCCACCCGGATCGTCTGTTCCCAAGACCTTTCCTGCGTGACGCAACAAAACACCGAGTTTATCGAATTGGAAATAATACTGATTGACGCCCGCGCAAATCGGTTGCTTTTACAGCAACGTGACTGTTATCTTATCTTTTTTCTCCCTCTCTACTGACGACAATACTGACATAACTTACACCACAAATCGTACATGCAATTTTACCAATGTAAGAACTAATTACAAAAAGTTTTAGTTTGTTTTAAATCTATGTTACAAAAAAAAAAGACAAACGCATGATACATTCTCATGATATATTCATGAACTTATTAAAAAGGGAAAAAAAGCGCAATTAGAAAAAGCTTTTCAATAATAGCTTGCACACACGTAAAAAATTAAACATATATAAAAAAACAAATCTCAATATTATGTGGTACTTACTGATATGAATAAAATATTGAATCAAGTATTATGTAAATATAAAAATTTATCGGATTCAATAAAATAACCGATTTAAATATTAAATATATAAGTGAATCGATCAACAAGATCACACTACTCGATCAAATTATAATCTCATAGATTTACCGAGTTAATAAAGAAAAACAGAAGAAAAAATACAAAGGCAAATAAGTACCTGGTATGTCTTGATCGCTGGAGTGTGTAACTTTGCTTTTGGATGCAGTCGGATCGCTGTTGCTGCTGCTGCAAGCCGGATTGGCGCTTTGGTAAGCCGGATTCTTGTAGCTGAAAGCTGTGGTGCTGCTGCTGCTAGTAGACGAAAGTACCGGCGGCATTGAAGCCGGCTCGGACGGCAAGTCGTTGTCGTGTTCGTCACTCGACATTATTGTCACACTTTTGTCGTCGCCGTAACTCGGTTCAGCCATTCGGCCTTGTTCCGTCTCGGCGAGGATCAAATCTCCGTTATTGGGATACTCGTCCGAATCGACGCTACAAAATTGGAAGTGCGGCTTGCCCTGTGGTGCCGACAAATCAAGGAAACTCGGTCTGGCCGCTGTCAGATTGTTGGACGTTGACTTTGACTGCAACTTGTCATCATCGTTCTCTTCGTCGCAGACGTCGTAAAGTGGCGGCGGGTCGATTATGTCGTTTGTAGATGTGTTCGCCTGAAAATTGGTGATTTGCGTTCGGACGGAGCATTGATCCGAATCCGACGCAGTCTCTGCTTGGCTGGCCGTCGACGACGTTGTTTGCATGTCGCACAGCTTGTTCTCAGGAATTTCTACGACACGGACAACACTTGTAAGCGAGAACTTTCTTCGTGACATGAGATCTTTACTGCCGTAAAGACTCAAAAAGATAGTTCTATTCCGCACGATTTGTCTTACAGTTTTCTAATTACGCAAAATTCTGTACGTTGCTTTCTGTATGTTTGCTAATTAATTACAATACCTTGTACAGTCTCAGTAGAAGGAGTACGTGTAGCGAGTCGACGCAATCTTCGTGGCGAATTACATGATGCACTAGGGGATTGTTGTTTACAACTACTAGAACCACTCGATGTGCCAGGTGATAGCTTTCGGACCGCTAAGTCACAAAGCATATCCACAGCTTCTTGTCTATCAAAATAAAAACAAGTGTAATAAAACGTAATACAATTCTTGCCATTTTCACAAGATAAGGATAATAACTTTATAAGAATAATTATTGTTTTTGTTAAAAGAATTCTGTAACTTTTAACGAATGCGTTACAAGAATGCACATGCATTATATAGTCATTCTGTTATGGAAACAAATTCACGTACTGATGATGAGAAAAGCAATTTCAGACTTTGAATTCTAAACTCAACAAAAATAAAATAAAATTTTACATTACAAAATATTGAATATTAAACTTGTTTCATCTGTTGTTAACTCTCTTTATCTGTTATGGCTTATTTTAAACTTTTTGTCTTTTATTATTGTTTTTTATTTTATACAAGCTCGAAATAAATATTTTAATTACCTCAAACTTGTTCGTGGAGGACGGAGAGGATGATCGGGTTCGGTAGGCGAGAGCGCCGAAACTGGGGTTTGCGCCAGATCGCGGTACAATCGCAGCTTCACCGTCGGCCCGCATTGTCGCAGCAACTGAACGGCTTCTTCGTGACTCATTGGCGACAATGGTGCTCCATCCACTGCGACGATTTTGTCACCTGGTCGTATTCTGCTGTCGCTCAATGCCGGCTCGCGCACTAAAGCTCGCACATAATGGCCCAGAGCACTGCTATCTGCTTTTCTCAGAGTAAAGCCAAGACTTCCGCCAACTTTCGTCATCTCGATGTCAAACTCCTGTGTAGACTTATCTATCTTAATTGCGAGGCTTTAAATTTTTAACTTAGAGAGTAATTTTATATAAGAGTTAGAACAATTAAAAAAATTTTTTATTAAATAGAATAAAACATTTATATTTGTATCTTTGTTTATGTCTGAAATGATTCTACTTAGCAAACAATTTTGTGTACATAGATACACATTCATCAAACGTTGTTTAGGAAAAGCACTACTTACACCGCAGGGTTCGATCTGCAGAGGTGGCAAAGGGTTGAGTAAACGCGGTTCTCGTCTTGCCGGAGGTGGCGGTGGCGCACCCGGTGGCGTTACATTACTATCTCCTGGAAGCCGACACACCACCAACTCGACCGTACTAGGCGTCGTACGCAGAACTTCGAGGGCCTCCTGCAACAAGTAGCATCAAAATAAGATCACGCAGAACTTTCTTCTCTCCTCTTTCCTCTTCCTCCGCATATTTACATACATATAACGCGAGTCCTCCAAGTTCACCGATGGCCGGCATCTTCTTCAAAGATATTACGGTTATTGTAAGTCAATTTATTACTCACGTAATTTGTGAGACCGGTCAGCGGGATCCCATTAGCAGCCAATAGTATGTCGCCAGTTTGAAGTTTATTAGACAAGGCAGCGGGTTGTTGGGGAAAGAGCCTCTTCACTCTAACAGGTCCTGCAGTACCGCCACCGGAAAGACTTAGACCGAGACCGCGACTGCTTTTCTGCAGCGTTACTCGAAATGTACTCTCTGCAAAATAATTTAAATTAAATTATTTTTTACCGTATTTATACCATATTTATAAACAGCCTCTTGAGGAGCATCATGTTTTGCTAAGAATATTTCGCTTATCTGTTTTACGTGGCTTGCGCGTGCAGTTGTCAAACTCAAACATAAAAAATATTAAAGTTTATATATTATTAACGATGTCGATTATGACGCAAGAAAAAATATAAAATCAAGAATTTAAAATTCCAAAGTCTGGAATATGTTGTGTACTTGTAATGATCACTTGTATTCGATTATTTTCGCTGAAATGACGAATTAATACTTGAGCTACAACAATTACTTTCTGTTGCAGTATCATGTGCCACGTTGCGATGTACTACATGCATATTTCAAGCTTTGCAGTAACTTTTGTGGAATGAGTTCTGTTAGCCATAATTTTCGTAACATTTGCCTAGAAATCGTGTTTCCGAAATATGCGTAAACATGTGAGCGCTTTCAGTGTGTATGCATGTAATGTGCAGTACTATATTGTTAGCGTTTCAACATCAACATTTGCCGACAATCGTTTGATTTCGGAACTTTGATTTTATGCAACTATGTCACGTGCTGTTTGCGTCAAGTTAACGTTTAAAAACTGAAGTATCGGTATTGCTCAGAACGTCGGGCCAGCACCAATCAAAGTAATGTAAACACAACTGCACCAACTAGTATAGAATTCAATAGTATAGGAGTTTTTAATAGAATATACTTATGATACAATGCATTAGAAGTTCGAAGCGGTATATTATATAAAGTGACAAATTTTGTGTGTGAATAGTAATTAGTATCAAATTAAGAAACAATTAAGATTTTTTCTATTATCGATATTTTATATTACAAACTATTTTCTTATCTGTTTTCATTTATTAAAATTAATTTAAAATCAGTCGCATCCAATATTGATTTAAACAGTAATATAAATTGAAATTTCTCAAAGTCGGTGACCACATACATATCTTTATTTAAAATAGTTCTAAACATCTTGTTACTTGGCAAAACATTTCGTACTAACTCGTGAGTCATGTAGATATGGTATTTTTGAATTTTTACGTCACAAAAAATAACGTGCGCATCTGAGCGCTGTGGCTAAAAATCTTATCAAAGTTTTCAAGTTCATAGAGACTCGTAAAATGGCGATGCAAAAGTTTTTTATGCAAATATCAATGTGAAAACGGCTTCCACAGCTCGAAATGACCCACCTTCTACCGGATATTGACCCGATCTAGCCGACATATCACGCGTATTGTTCACTTTGTTCACTTTGCTCGCTATTCAAATCCGCTCCCTCCCTCGTTCGTCACCTTACAAAAGAGTAATTTACGTTTGCCGCATTATTGTCTGGAGTCGTACAGTGTCATTCCTCCCAAAAGAGAGACTAGGGCCTCATTGTTGGAATCGCTTCGAAATTGCAGGACCAGTTCCTCATTCAATGGATTCCCTGATCGCTTGCTAAACGCCTCGTGAAATTGGACGGCCGATTTCACGGAAGCGACAATTTTCCTGTGCTACACATGCGTGTAAGTACATTATTCCATCGTACACGATTATTACACTTAAAATCGTGCTCGCACTAACAAGGCAGCTATTTTACTTAGGAAACTGCTAGCCGGAAACACATTACACAAAGACATTTTCAAATTAGTTTTGATAAACAAATTACCGAGATAAACACATTCCTAAACATATGAGCATTTTGAATCAATTCCAATATAAATATTGTTGCATGATCTTTATTGATAATTTTCTATAAATTCAGACGTTTCTCTAGATTTCTCTAGGGTCTTTTTCAGTTATAAAATTTGTCAATATAGGTATGATTGTTGTATTTGATGTTGACATTATATTTAATAATTCACGGATAATATTAAAATGAATAGTCGATGGTAGTGTTTATATATCATTTTTCTTATTGTGTAACACACAAGTTTTTTATATATCATTTTTTATTGTGTAACACATAATAATATGCTGCAATTAGTCCGAGTGTATTATCTTGTCTTATCTATTTACGAAAATAAATGCAAGATGGGGAACGTGCAAAATATTGTCTCGCGTGAATCAAATGTGAATCGCATTTCTCAAAGTGCAGCGCAAAATTCTTTCTTCTCGATTCTTAACTTTCTTACTATCCCTAGATTCGAGACGTCGCAAAAATCATCGAATTAAGAAAACCATTACTTTGCGTAGGGGACGAACGTTTAATTAAGAATACGTTTAGGTTGGTCAACGGATTGCAACAAACGGCCTCGTAAAAAGAGATATGCGCTTGGAAAGATTTGCGTATATGAACGCGAATGACACTGCCGGCCTAGTACGTGTGCAACATCCGTTATGGAATCCATTACGAGATAAGAGAAAATGCCGCCCGGTAGTAAAGCTATATATATATATATATATGTTTAACAAACTGCCGCTAAAGTATATTCGTCATTACATTCATGAGAAATATCGGTTGGAAGTTGGAGAGATCCTCTTTGAAATCTTAATCTTTCTCTCTTTCCATGGATCGCTAATGGAATCGCTAGCTTTTAATGCAGCATAGATGATCGAATCGCGTAGTGATAAATTATTCGAGTAGTAAAAGAATGCTAATAATTCGATATTTGACAAAAAACGCTGTAATCGCGCACATTTATTATATTTCAAAGCAGAATGAAGAAAGAAAAAGAGAGAAAGAGAAAAAAACGCATTTGATGATTTCATATAAAAAATCTAATTTTATGCTTTTCAAAATTTTTTGATAGTCAAAATTTTGTTGTGATCTGTTACAACATTTGCATCGAGGCGTAATTAATATCAAAATCGAAAAGCGACGACCAATGCGTCGGTAAAACAAAGTCTTAAAGAAAGTGAAATGTTCGCGAAAAAACGTGACTGTTTCTCTCTTTTTTCTTTCATACTAAATAAAATATAAGAGCGCATTTATCGTGCACGTTTCTTACATTTATTACTGATTTCTTAAAGACGAGGAAATCAACGGCACGCGATCGCGATTGACAACGATCTCCCGAGGCGAGGCGTTTCGCGCACATAAATGGCTGGTCGCTATCGATTCGAATAATGCAATACATAGGAGCATTAAACTACGATAACACGATCGCCATCAGTCCGGTTATGAATTACGACGACCGAGAGGGAACAGAAAAGCAATCGTAATATCTCTTGGACTTCGAATGTTCGTGCCGGTTTTTGCGCGAAAAAACCGAACGTCCTTTATGTTCCTCATTTTGCATAAATAAGCAGAGATATGCAAGATACATGAGTGACACGAATTTCAAGATTGTGAATGTTAATGTGATCTTGGTGGTTCAAAAACCATCAAGTATCCAGTGAAGGCAGTGAAAAATGAATAACTGCTTCTTTTGAAAGTTTGTAAAGTAAAATCTTAAATAGAGGAAAAAATGTTTTGTTTACACATTACAATAATTTGCTAACTTTATATTTTTTTATAATGCTTATAAGATGTATTGTTTGTTTAAACCTCTCGTAGTTCACCCTGGCGTCATCCCTAGTACACCAATAACCTGTCGGGAAATTATCTGGTAGCCAATTCGACGCGGTGGCGTGCACGCTATCCCAGTCGAGTCGAAGAACCGAAATTCCCCTACCGTGCAACAGCGCATCCGGAACGTCCGACGAGGGCCTAGCATTAGCTAGGCAATCGGTCGGCGAAATTATTCATGCTGTGGCATGCTATGAGGCTACGTACCACGCTACGCGATGTATTCCGGCGTCGGCAGACTTCCTGACGAATTACGATCGCCACGCGCACGAAGCAAGGGTCGTCGATCGGAAATTACTTTCGTGCTGGGGATGAGATCGGCATTACAAAGTTCCGGTGTTTTTAAATAGTTATGTTCCGCGCAGAAGACGACTGAGTAGCAAAACGCAATATAGGTATAAATAGTTATAAATTGAAAATATGTAAACTTTGGCTTACATTGTTGCTACATATAAAATATATATTATGTTTTTCTTACTTTTCTTATATGAATAGTAATTATCCTTCAAGTTAAACAATAAATACAATTTTTTTGTGTGTAGAAAGAATAAACGTTATAATGTTTATGAATTGTCACATAAATGTCTACAGTAATTTTCGCCTAAAATTGTCTTCAAAGATTTAACACGGTTGATAATAGAAAAAAAGTGATTTTCTTGTGCCATGAAGATTTCTGGACATACTGAGATAAGAGAAGATCTATCCATTCTTCGAAAGACAAGTCATCTTCCTTTTTTACCCCTTCATTAACATTCAACACGTTATCTTTGTTTTTACCGAGAAGGGGAGAAGTTATTAGACCAATTAGGGGCGTACAATGTGCAAAAGTTGCAAGAATTGTAAAGTTTTACCTTTCTCCTTAAATATATTGTGCGATCGAATGAGCTAAAAGTTCTCATCGGAAACTTTCGTGCACGCAAAAATGTTGTCTTAGCATTTCAATTTTCAGAATCATTACGTTCACAAATAGCGTGGAAAGTACATAATTGTTTCAAATAAAAACAGAATCAGATTTTCTATAGTGATATTTTATTCATTCGTACCAAATCTGTAATAAATCAATTGCCGCATTAAGAAAATTGATTGAAAATCTCTCACGCGGCTTGCATAGAAGTAAACTGTCATATTTCAATGAACTTGAGCGAGCTGTAAAAACAACTCGAGCAGAATTTGATTTTAAGCAAGTCTCCAATAAGTCTCCCATATTTTTGAAACAGAGATTTTACATTGTATATATTATATTTTTTCTTTCCTTTTTTTGACAATGTAGATATATCTTGGCTCACACATAATCCTAATTAAAAGAGAAATAATCCAGTGTCCGAAAAATATTGTCAATAATTCGAACTTTTGCATTACGGTCAATTGATCGTAATGCACATTTTGTACCAAAATTACCTGCAAAGCTGATCCTATAACCTGCGGAAAACGTGCAAGAATACACGCTGAAACCGGGAAACAGTATAGCCAATATTCTCGTCCTCGATCGACGTCCCGACAATTCGCGCCTCAACAAATAGGTCAATAGGTGAGACGCATGGAACACGTACGTTGAAGCGACCTAGTTCGGAATAAGATGAGAGCGGTTGTGCCGCCGCGATCAATAGCGCATTCTTGACTTAGAAAACTTACAATGTCAGCGTTGGAAAGAAGTAAGGCGGTATCGCAAAGTGGGTGAGCGAGATGATTCGCGAATTGAACGTCGTTACGAGAAAAGATCTTTTTGCAAAGGATTTTTGGTTTTGCAAAAAGCGAATTTGAAAGTTGAAAGCCACTTTCTCGACAAAACATTATCAGATCTGGATCAATTTTTCGACGGAAACTGTGATTTCCGATCATTAGTTGCTTTCATTCCGGTGAATCGTAATAATGTCGTTATCGCCGAGTTATATCAAGATTTACTATCACTACTACAGTCTTCCGACAACAGGTTTATTTTTTCAAGACAGACTCTATTCTTTTAGATTCATATGTACATTCATTCGAAACCAAATGTTCTTTTTGATTCATACATTCATTCAATCAAAACCAGATGTCTTTTTTATCAACGCCAATGATGTGCAAACAACGTGATGTAATTTGAATTAGTTTTAGTAAATATCTACACTGGATGAGAATAGCCTGCGGAGACTTTAATCGTTCGGTCGTCTCAAATTCAACCAACGTTCTACCACAGACATCGAGTCAAGAGAAGAATCCTTGACTTCTCTCGACACGGAAACGTGAACGAAATATTTTCTGGTCGGGTGCACGATTCTTTGTAGCGATATACAATGACAAGTACAGAGTCTAGAAGTGCTTCGCAGAAATTAGTAGAGATGATTTGCAAAGAGATATTGAGAGAAACATGCGGCAAATACGCGGCAAATACGCGAGGCACTACTGTATAAACAATCTACACTGCGAATATAGAAACTATATAACAAGTATTGTACTTGATATGTTTATTCATCCGGCAAGTTTGCTTTATTCGTTGATTTTTAACACGACGTACGCCGTGCACAATGTGCGGCCGATATATTACATTAACCTCGTAATTTCGAAGTCGGTTCAAATCATACGCCGCAAATGTCTGCACAGAGCACAAACGCGCGACCGTAAAGTTGTTCACAAAGGACCGCGTATATTCTGGGTCAGGGTCTCTCAAACTGGATTGTATCGCTCACTACATTGTATATATCCGGAACGTGCGCTCAACAATTGCAGAAGGTCTCACTATGAACTTGCAATCGATTCGCACCGGTACTCTGCTATCTCGCATTTTTGACCATAACGGGTTTGTTAAAAAAAAGCTTGGATTTACATTCAACGACAATTACGCAAACTCGAAAAAATTATTGACAATGAGGAAACCGCGTTGTTAAATGGCCATGAAATTCGAGAACATTTCGTCAAAATAGACATGATTCTTCATACGATTCTTCATAATATAGACAGCAAAAGTAAGCTTGGAAAACCACAAATAAAGGACGTTACCATGATGAAAGATGAGATATATGTCATAAAAGAAACTTCTTGCAAGCAAAATACTTATTATTTTAAGCTACTTTATATCTTGAGAACCTCTGCTCCAAGCAGAATATGCACGAACAAGGGTACTATAACTACCACCGCGAAGTCCACTCGTCAAGCACAACGAACAACAGTGACTTGTTAAATCATGTTATTAACGTACTAAGGAATGTCTCAGCATGTCACAGCTGGTTAAAAATGCATTCAACCGAGTAAATTAAATTTTTCTGTTGCATTAAAAACTAGGATTTTTCACAGGGATCGTTAGAATTTATGTCACAATATTTTTGTGTTTCGATTTAATTTCTTTTTGGTCTCGAGTTACTTTATTTCATGAAATAAAAACGATCATATCTTTCCGATGACAATATTAACTGTTGTCTGGATACAATATTGAATCAAACAAAAGTTAAATGCGAAAAATAGCACCGTGTGAAACTGCACATCTGCTAAATGCAAAACGTTGCATTCGCATGATAATTCAGCGAGAGTCACACAAAGATAACACTGTGTGTGTGTG
>QVOB01026019.1:0-26869 GCA_014839585.1 Pseudomyrmex concolor
ACTGTAACAAATTGCAAAGGTGTGGTTTCACACATACCGGCAGAATGTGATTGTATTTCTTTATACTGCTTTCCGACGTATCCCAAAATTGTAGCTTGAACAGAACAACCTTGTCCCAGATTTTCACAGGCCAGAATACATTTGTTTTTCTTATACCGTTGGTTTCTGTGTAATTGTTAGACTCAAGTGTGCCCGCGAGTCTCGCCACAACCGAAGTTTTGCCCACGCCAGCTCTGCCTATCATGAAGATTTTATAAGTGACTTCTTCCATAGAGGGAGGCAACGACGGCCTTTCCAAGACGCCTAGAATATATATATGGGAAACAGATCTTTACAGACATTTTTACCATATAAAGCAAACTGTAAAGGAAGAGTAGAAACAATTGAAGTGCAATTTTATGCGTGTGCTTAATTACTTAATTAAGTAAACAAATAAATAGCACCGTAGAATCTTCTCTTTTTAGAATTCACATAGAAGTGATGAACCAGAGACTCTCCCTCGGCCGAGCCCAGCCAATTCATGTTAACAGCATTCATGTCTGCTTGATTTTATTTGCAACAATAAAAAAATGCAAGTGTCTCATAATTATTTTATCGTGTCGGTCTGTATGTACACCCCGTAGAAACAAGCGATGTTGCGTCGGTTATTGCTTCTCTTTTTTTTTTTTTTTTTTTTAATTAAAAGATTTAGCGATCGATAGTTTTTTTTTTTCGATGTCACTAGAACTCGCGTTATCGCGCGAATACAACAAGCGCGGTGTCTCAATTTAGATTTATCGTCACACTTTGCGCATGCGTATTTTCAAATTCGTGCGGACTACGCCGTCAGCGAATAGCCGTGCGTCCCGCCTTGAAGGCGTGCCAGTCGCCGGGCGGCATTAAACACGACGGCGTATGAAACGCCGGTGTGTGATTGGCGGTGCGATCGGCGTCGGTTCGCGAATAGTTCGCGCGGCAAGCCAATAGCGGTGAACGCGCGCTACGTAACGAGTTATTTGCGACCGTCTCCCGCCATATTGTGTATGCAGTGCGGATCAGTGGCGCGTGTACATGGGTCTTTTCTGAGGATTTTCTCTCGCGCGACAAACGGCAGAGGTGCGTGAATCTGCCCATCTCACTAACAGAACGTATTGCACGATGGATCCCGCGAAATTGAAAGTGGTTGATTTGCGAGCCGCGCTGGCCGAGCGTGGCCTCGACACCAAGGGCAACAAGCCAGTGCTTGTCGAGCGACTACGCAAGGCGCTGGAAGAGGAAACATACGAGCGTAAGTCGTATCTGTCATTGTATCGGCGAATGTTGCTTGCTTCTATGTTGAGTAAACAACCACTTTCTATCTATTGCTCTTGACACGGTGAAGTTTATCTCACTGATATCGAAGTGTGGATATGTATGTGCATACATACATATCGAACATAGACGTGAACATTGGAATTGTATTTTTTAAACATTTTTGCACTACTTTTTACATTTAGGTGTAATTTATTATCATTGTTTGTTGTGTTAATTTGTGAGATTTGTGTATCCTCATTTTTCAACATTTTCTTTGTGTTTACATTCTCACATTGTTGTGTGTTTAACATTTGTTTTTAGTACAGAACCTCAATGTTATGCATATAATTTGTTTATTATCAGGTAATCAAGACAAGTCTAGTTTGCAAGTAGAAGATACAGGTGAAGATTTTCAAGAGAGAGTTGCAGAAGCTGCACGATCTTCGCAGTCACCAAGGACACCTAGTAGAGCATCTAGGAGTTCCTCCATGACAACTCCGACAAAAATTTCCACAAGAAATGCCTCGAGGATGGCTACAACGCCAAATTCAACAAAAATGTCTACTTCAAGCAAGTTTGTTGAATTTACTGATAAAACGCACGAAGCGCTAGCATCGATGTCAGAGCCTGTCTCTGAAGTATCTGTAGTACAACAAGAGGAAATAGCAAAAATGTCTCCGGAAAAGCCTATAGAGAAACAGCAAGACTATGCGTCAGAGTGCATAAGTCAGAATGAAATCTACTCATCGTTATCTGAAAAATCTCAGGAAGACAAAACAAAACATATTTTAGAAGATAATAAGTATGAAGTTAATGTTTCTCAAGTACCTGCGACAAAGCCGTCTGAAAAATCTAGTACAATTTCATGTGTAGATCAATTTTCTAAAACTCAAGAAGAACATGAAACAAAAATATCTCATGTAGATGAAAAACTTTGGCAAATGCAAGAACCAGTAGCAGAGGATACAACAAAATTCGAAGAAGACATAGAAATGAAAGAGGATGTTGATGATATTGATAAAGATAATTTTAAGCAAATTATCGATGACAAAGATTTGATTAAAAATGAAAATATACAAGACGCAGAAGACTCGTATAACATGAAGGATAATGTTGACATTCCAGAAGTTGACAAATCGACAGACATAACAGTTGATCAGACAAATAAGACAGATGAGATTATTAAGTTTAAAGAGAAAGAGAAGAGTGGTGGCGAAGATTACACGGTGGAAGATGAAAAAATGGATAGTTTAGATGATGTAGAAGATGTACATAAGAAAACAGAAGAGGATATTTCACAAGTCAAAAAGGTATATAGTTCATTTGATATATAAACTAATTTTTCTCTAATGATTATTATTTTTTAATTTAACTTTGCTATTTTTTTATTTATATGACAGACTGCAGAATCGATCAAAATGGAAAAAGAAGACGCTGTATCGCACACAGAAGAATCGTATCGAAAGGAATTCAATGACATGAAAAGAAAACGGTCTGTTAGTCCGACGGAAATTCGGCAAACATCTCCCGTATCATCACAGAAACCAGAGGATGAACCAGATTATGACAAATACAACGTAATTTTATCGTGGTGTAAGTTTTTCGTGTAAATTCCAATGTATTGTTCTGTGTAAAACGTGGCAATTTATTGTGTTTGAATGTGTGTTTTTTGATGATAAATCGCGTCATTGCAACTATGTTTTAACTTTCAGACGATTCGGATTTGAATTTAATCATCGACAAAGAAGGATTTGTCTGCGCCACACCTATGCATACCGATGATTTCTGTCATATGTGGGCTGGCGCGAGAGCATCTTACGGCTTTGTAAGCGGGAAAGTCTACTACGAGGCAAAAATTACGGAGCACTTTTCCATTCCAAAAGATGAAAAGTATTCCCCTACACTCAGAATTGGCTGGTCGGCTCCTTACACGTCTATGCAACTTGGCGAGGACAAGTTAAGTTACGCTTACACAAGTACCGGACAGAAAGGTACCGATGGAAAGTTCGTGGATTACGGTTCGCAATTCGGCAAAGACGATGTTGTGGGTTGCTATCTTGACATGACGCACGAGAACATCGTTGAATTGACTTACACGGTAAACGGCAAGGATCTTGGATCTGCGTTTAGTGTCTCCAAGGAAGAGTTGGGCGACAAACCTTTGTTCCCACATATTCTGAGTAAAAATTGTACGTTTGTCTGCAATTTCGGACAAGAGGAGGCGTGGTGCGAGCGGATTCCGGGATATACTGTGGTAGGTGACGTTGAACTTGAGGACAGAGTTCCGGGCCCGTGCAGACCGGAAGAAAAAGCGGATTGCGAGATGATAATGATGTGCGGCTTGCCGGCGGCGGGAAAAACCACCTGGGCAAGGAAGCACGCGGCTGAACATTCAGACAAATTATACAATATTTTAGCACTTCACAAATTACTTGAGAAAACAAGAGTACGTACTTGTGACAAAATTAAAGAGTTTAATTTGCTTGTACAGATATAATTTTGAGACTGTTTTATTTTCTTTTTAGGACGTTTCTTTATCGGATCAGGAACAGAACGTTTGTCCGAGAGACATTGCTATTGACAAGTGCAATCGCGCTCTCGATCAACTAATTGACGTAGCAAGTAGTAGAAGACGTAACTATATATTAGAACAAGTACGAATATTGTAATATCTATGAACGTTAGATAATGAAATTTAAATGTTATTCTATTGTAATCACATTTTGTTGTACTTTTATACAGAAAAGCAACGTATATTTTTCCGTACAAAGGCGTAAAATGCGAAATTTCTGTGGTTACCAACGAAAAGCTGTCGTTGTTATCCCCACGGACGAAGATTACAAGCAACGTTTGTCAACGCACGATGCAATCGAAAGAAATATCTCGTCAAATATAGATGAACTCAAAGGTGCGTGTTGCGACAACTGTCTTTAATAATGTAATATTAAAATACAGAGAAAAAACGTATTATTAAATTTTGCAAGAAGTCAATGATTCAAGTCTTATGTTTGACGTACGGTGTTACAGCAAATTTCGCTGCACCTTCGATGGGAGAATCTTTCGATGAAGTCGAGTGGATCGGACTCAACGAGGAAGAGGGTAAAAAGCTTATTGAGAAATATAATAAGGAAGGCAAAGAGGCTGGATTCAATCAGCAACCGATTGCAAAACGATCACGTTTTGATAATAAGAGTGAGAGTAACCGAAACATACGCGATTCTCGAAACAATCGGGATAATCGAAGAAATAATTGTGAGTGCTGTTATTTGCAAATATTTGTTGCACGGCTCATCCACCGGCAAAATGTATTGTCCGTGATATTAAATTGCATAATTTTCTGGATTAAGATCAAGACAGAAGTCGCAACTCCGTGTGGCGTGGCGCTGGTATGGGAAGTTGGAGAGGAGACAGACCGCAAAGGAGCGGTTACATGAGGCACGCCGGTAATTACGGACCTCTACACACCCCATGGAGATTACGAAGTCGAGGCGGACCCGCGATGATACGAGGAGCAGACAGAAGACACGGCGGAATTGAAAGAAGAGCAGGAAACGACAGAAATCGACATGGCCATAGACAAGGAGGCTGGGGACCCGTGAGGTAAACACACAAGTGCATTATGCCTGTGTTTCTGAATTTCAAAAACTTTAGAGAGATACTTTTAATATCTAGATATAAGTGGCGCTCAATAAATTTATTTTTTCAAAACTATAACCTCACATAAATACTTATATTGTAACAGTAATTATCAAGGATCACAACAATCCAGTTGGAATCAGCCAGACTCCAATTGGTCGAGCAGCAGTCAGCCGAACAGCCAGGGCAGTTGGAATCAACAAAGTGGTAGTGGTGGCGGCGGCTGGGGAGGAGGTCAGTGGGGAGGTGGTTGGAAAGGATACGGCCAGAGTAACACATACGGCCAGGCATACAGTCAGGGATACGGCAATGGCAATTGGAACTGGAATCAACAACAGTATTACAACAACCAGTATTGGGACCAGCAACAACAGAGCGGGCAGACCACCACGACTGGTGGTCAAACTGCGAGCAAACAGTAATCCACCACCGTATATAAATCTTGCAACAGCGGAAACCGAAACTGAAAATATCAGGTATAGATTTATATATACACACACATACACACACACACACCTATATTTTTCTGCTATATGGAAATCTTTTTTATTTTAACAAGTGCCGAGTGTTTAATCATGTTTGTGTGATCATAGGCGTATTTCGGATATTTTATTTAGATTGCGCAAGTTAAAAAAGATTCGCGACGATCTCTGTTATGCTGCGGCATAAGAGCGAAATGTAGTTGTTTGAAAGGATATAACATATAATTTTTATACTAACGAGGACGAACTACATATTCGCTCGGCATGCGAGTTGCACACTCACACATATGTAATTGTATAAAAGAATGTATGTTTCACAATTATGTTTTACATATACAGAGTATATGTGTATACAAAATGCTCCGAGCAAGGCTTACCAGATTTTTAAAAGCTTTTATATCGGAGAATTACGCAATCAATTTCAATCAATTATATATTTTCAAAATATAAGATTAGTAAGTTTTACATCAGATACATCCTATATTCATAAGTTTCTTGCGATATATATGTTTCATCTGATTCTTGATGAAGGAATTATCTTGATTGTGCTCATTAATTTCTTTGGAATTGTGTGCGATGAATATATTAATTAAAAATAAACTTACTGAATTTAAAAAAAAAATTCTGTGAATTTTATTTGCTGTATATATATATATATATATAGATTATATACATATATATATATCTTCTGCCGTATTGAACAAATGCTGATTTTTTTATGTATAATTATTATTGTCGGATGCGTAAATCGAGATCATTTTCTCTTGTAGCACTTAAAAAATATGAAATATCACATCGACACACAGCGGATATCGCGCTTTCGACAAAGATTTTTTTGCGTTCACACATGGGAAAGCTCACCAGGCCAACCAGTTGTTGTAACTTTTGTTCTTAAATCGCGTAACAAACGTAAGTAAGAAATCGATGTTAAGATATAACAGCGGAGATTTGAGGATGATTCTTATTGGAAGAAAAAAAAAAAAACAGGTCTAATAATCTAAGTGCATTATAAACACGTGTAAAATTACGTATAACATTCCCAAATAGGGATATAACTTTTTATTGCACTTTGAAAATCAATATAAAAGAAATAGTAGCAAGAGAGAACAGAAAGAAGAGGAGTACTACGTGTGAGTACAAATTAATGCAATCCCGATGCATTAAAATTAAAAGAGAAAAAAAAACGCAGAACAGACAATGATACAAATCGTCACCTTCAAAAAATTCGTGTAAATATGTACAGATTGTGAAAGTAAATATTACGAGAAGAATATTACGATCTATTTATACAATATAAATAGATTTATATAGCGGATTTGGTTAGTTGCACTAATGCGTCAATAATTAATCGATCTAAATTGGTGTAAATAAATCGTTGAACACCTCTATACGGATCTATTTCTGTACAACTTGCGTTGCGCGAATCTCTTCGTGCGGAGACTAGACTGTGTGTCACAAAACAAAAACTAGCGACGAATACGTTTAAAACGATATAACGCGATTTTGTCGCTGTAAGTTACAAGATGAAGATGCGAAATAAGTCTCCAGACATAACTTACTCCATACATATTCATTGGATGTTAATTGATTGCCTATGTTTGTATACTTAAAAGGATAACTTAAAAGAATACATACACACACATTTGATCCGTACATTTTCTTTTTTCAAAAGTGCACTAGTGCGTCCAGTCGAATTCGTCACTGACAAAATCTTAGCGGTGTCTTGGTAAAAACATAAGCGAGTGAATGAATGATGAACGAGTGAAAAGGAGAGAGAAAGAGAGAATACACTCGCGAGGAAACGTATAGATTTCCTCAGACATATGTACGCGCGCGCGTGTGTGTGTATATATACATATATATACATCTGAAGAAATTACATATATATTCTTTCATTGTGTATGTATTAAAGGATATACATACGTATACACGTACACTTGTACACACACGCGTGCATGTATTAATAATGTATTTAAAAACAAACAAACAAAAATATGCGCAAATAAATTATTCTTGAACACACGGTTTTTTTAAATATATATATATATATATGCAGGTTCTTCATTGCACGACAGATGATATAACGCGATATTCCTTACGCAGTAGTTCGTCTGTTATAAAAGATTGTAGATTTCGAGAACAAAAAACAAAAACAAAAACAAAAAAAAATAGAGACGTCTCGTGTCTTCGCCTACACATAAGTTAGTTTTGCGCTAAACACATATGCTTTTTTTTTTTTTTTTTCTAAACAAAAATATTGATATTTCCTACAGTATAATTAATTTGTACACACATTGTTTTCTTCAAATATTCTACGGGCGGCACTCTCGACTTATGATGCATTTGTTATCTTTGTGTACTTCCTCTGTTGAAACAATTTTAATTCCGTCATGTTCTCTCTCTCTCGAGAAAACCACAAGAGTGCAAATACCTCATATCTATCTTCTTCTCACGGAACGTTAGTTTGCTTTTATCTCAGCTACACATTTTCTATGTCAATGATATATTTTTATATATATATATATATATAAATAAATACAGTTTATGTGTGCGTGTGTATATGTGTGTATGCACTGTTTGTTAACATCGATCTATCGATAATATAATCAGCGTTAGCAGCTCGCATGTGCTCACGACTAACGAAATCAAAGATTTATATGATTTAATGATTCGCACACGCGCGCGTGCGCATCTACACATCTATACAGCTCAAATTGTCTGATTTACATCGTTTAGAAGAAGAGTAAAATATTTTCACACAAATATCTCTCTTACAAACAAAATAGATATATCCATACATAGAATTTTCTCTTGTAATTTTTTCCACTCGTCCGTAGAAAAGATGCTTTTTTTCTTACGTTCCAAGAATGCTTGTATTTGTTTCAATTGTACATTGTGTGATGTGTTTTTTTCGAGCTGAAGAAGAACCTTCTGCGTAAAACCGAAAAATAATGTAAGTTTAATACACAATATAAGTATATATAACTAACTACTATAAGTAAAATAAAAAAAAAATATATATATATGTAGAAGAGACGGAGAGAAAGAGCGAGAAAGAGAGAGACAGAGAGGAAAAAGAGAAAGAGGAAGATATACTATTTTTTAAGAAATAATCAGAAATTCTATTTAACTTACATGTATAACGTATAATATTATTATTGTGTTACCATAAGTGAAGAAAAAAAAAAAAAATAAAATCACAATGTTTATATTCCACATTGTGTAATAACGGTAATCACACGCGTAGTATCGTTTCCTGTACAACAGGAGAAAAAAATAAAATTTTTAGAATACATAATAATAAAGTAGACATTTTAGCTGTTCACAAAAAATGTACAAACTTATTTCTAAAAATAAAAAAAAAAAAGATTCTCTTTATTTGATCCTACACTTTATTTCCAGAAATAATGTAATGATGTTTTGACGGTTTTTTTTTTTTTTTTTATGATTCCCATCGTCAGAGTCTTGTGTAGCGCAAAAAAAAACGCAATTTTTTAAAATTTATACATCAGGAAGTTACACACACGTAAAAAGAATGTTTTGTAAAAAGATTATATGTATCAGGTCGATAAAAGAAAAAATTATTTGGTAGATTTACGTAAGGAAACTTTTTCACATAAAAGACTACATGTTACATATAGTCAACAAGATTATATATACATATAGCATAACTATATATACATATTAGATTGATAAGAATTGAAACATTTGGTGGTAGATTTACGTATAAGGAAACTTTTTCACGTATATTTGCCTTCATCAGAATACAATATACTTAATTGTGATTTGTACATATATCTGTATATACTACGTAAGTAGTTGTGAAAGCTGTCGTCGCAAAAAATTGCTTCTTTTTTGTGATTTTTTTTTTGTTTTTAATTACATATAAATGTGTTATAATAGAGATTGTTAATTATATGTAAGCAACCTCGGAAGGCGTGTTATTACGCAACTACTCTTACAAATGATCGCGATTTGAAAACTTTGTTTGCTAATGCATAAAAAAGTTGCATTTTATCTATGTTAAACAGTTTTTAAATGAGATGGTTAATGGACACACACGCATACACACATACACACACGCAAATTTGCTTAATATATAACATATGTAAAATCGCGCAAATAAAAAGTTAGTTAAGTGAAACGTAAGACGAAAGATACCTCAAACGAAAAAAGAATGATTGAAATCTTACCGATCGTTTTTTTAGTATGAAAATACAACAATTTCTTTATTTCTAAAACACATGTACTGTTCAATCTCGGTCTCAATCTCGTACTAATAATAAGTATAATAAACTTATACATAATCAGATGTACATTTTTATACAAATTGCGTGTACTATACTACGCACTGTTTTTTTCTTTTTTTTTTAAAGACAATGTAATACACTGCAATGTATACCTCCAGGCTTTAACCCTAATCCTGTAAATCTCTGAAACCTCTAAAACTGCCGATTCCTTTATACCTCCAGATAGCTATCCTTTGGATAAAGATATTTATTGATACATGTGATACATCTTTTAAATAAAGTTATCGAGAACTTATCTAGAAGTGAAAAAATTGGCTGTAAACTTGTTTCCGAATTTTAAAAATGAAATATCTTACAAACTATACTTAGTGAGGGAATTTCTAAAAAATAAAAAATATCAAAATGTTATTTCCTTAATTTAAAATAAAGCGTGAATTTTTAAAGATTTTTTTGCAACGTTTTACCAATAAAAAGTCGCGTTGGAAATGTCAGAGTTTGCAGAATTAGGGTCGTAATGTCGTAATGTGCAACACGATTTTTTAAAACAAAAGCATTTTTAGAGACAATCGTCATTACACACGCCGCTATATGTATTTGTAACGTTTTTTCTAACGTTTATGTCATAGAAAAGAGATTTCGCCCGCCTACTGATGTAGACACTAAACGGGATATTCTTACACAAATATTATATATACAATATAATATCTAAATGCAGAGTGAGAGGTACATAGAGAAGAAGCAAATAATTACAATCATAAGTCACTCTAAAAATATTTCACAAACATTGTTACAACGGTGTATGTTCATCCGTGAAAAACTCGGATACTGTGTGAGATTTTGGATGACAGATTGGGTCTATTAGGGGAATCAGAAACGGAAACTGATCGAAAGATAACGTCAGCACATTTCTATTTAAATATATGTATGTATGTATGTGTGTATATATATATATATATATATATATATATATATATATTTGTTCCTCATATTTCTAGAGTTATATCTAATGATATATAGTTGTTTGATACAGCGCTCTTTCTTTCTTTTTCTCTCTCTCTTTCTCTCTCTCTCTCTCTCTCTCTCTCTCTCAGTTTGATATCCAAGTGTTTACGAGACGCTTGAATTTACAGAAAAAAATTAATATACATATATAAATCAAATCAATTAAATTAAATTACATCTTTCGTGTCTGTTTTAGTTAATAATACTATATATTTTAAATGACATATTAAACAAAAATGTTTTTTCTTTTTTTTTTTTTTTTACATACACGTGCGTCTAATTTGAAATCATATGGTACAGTCGGAGGTCCTGTGTTTGCGATTTTATTACTGAGTTTTTTTTTTATCGATTCCGATCCACCGCGTTCCGATCCTACGCTATTCGAATCGTTGTCTAGAATCAGTTTGATCATCTCCGATTTAATTTAGTCGGCCGATTATATTATATCGGAAATTATAGCCGGATTGTTGATCGGCCAATTAATTTAATCCTCGACGCTCGGCATTTCTATCGTCTAATATCGACGTAGCTTTCAACGTAGAATAAAGAGAGATCGGTTTTTTGTCTTGTTCTCTCTCTTTTATTGTTACGCAATTCGACTGCCTCAGGCTGCTTGAACACAAACAAGTCGGTTCGTTCTCGCAGTTGTCGATTAAACTCTTCGAAATTACGTATCCAGTCGGAAGATATCAACATGCGTGTGTAATACTAGCGTGTGTGTGTGTGTGTGTGTGTGTGTGTGTGTGTGTGTGTGTGTGTGTGTGCAGATGCGTAAATTCGTAAAATAAAAACAATATTGTAAAAACGCTGTCTAATATCAATATGATACGCATAAGTTGCATGTTTTTAACGTCACGTATTATAAAGATAAAGAGCAAGACGATGCGACTATATATGCGGGATATGCTTGACGATAACATTGATGATGATTTAAATTTTGAAAAAAGTTGGATCGGAATGAGTTGGAAGTTTTGGAAAAAAAAAAAAAAAAGAAAAAAAAACTGCAGCTCTCACACATCGCGTGACGCACCGTGTATTCTTTTTAACGATCTTAGAAGGCCAGCTTCGAACAGATTTCTTCTTTTTTTTATTATGTTACGCAATATTAATATAAATATCTCCATGATTTATACTTATTTAAGGCTCCTGGGTACTCGATCGACAGCCGCCACATTGTAAACACACAAGAGTACCCAAAAGTCGCATTTAACACATTTAACATCCTAAAAAGAGAATTATGTCAAAAAACACAAAATGTAAATGGCAAGCGCAACACAGACACATCTCTTTTATTAATTAAATAAAATAAATATTCCTCATGTACAATGCTGCTAATGTTATGGCCAATGTTATGCACAAAGTGCGTAAATATTTAAATCTCTTTGATGGATACCTTCGTCTTACGTTAAAATAAACGTAATACCAAAAGTTTCGATAAAAATAGATTGAATATATGTGGTAAAGATAATCTTTATATAATAAAGGAAAAAAAAATATAAGATTCGTATATATATACATATACATATATGTGTGTATGTATACATATATGTATATATATACACACACACACACACACATATATCAAACACATTTATCGTAATATGTATATCTACCATAATGTGTAATGCAATAATAAATATATAGAATCCTGAGTATATATGTACAATTTTGGAATCACTGCGACCCACCCAGTCTCATAGTTTCGACTATAAGAATTCAATATCAATAAATTAAATACATATATTAGTAAAGATTCTTTTTTGTTTTTTTTTCTTTATATAAAGCGAAGAAAGTATGTTACACTCGATTCAAATAACAGTAGGATTATGAAAAAATATATTATTATTTTTTTTTTTTTTGTGCAATGTGAAGCACATCATTCTCTCGTCATACTACTCAAGTAATACACGCGATCTTTTTTAATTCGCATTCTTACGCAGTCCTCTCTTTCACGAGAGACGGTAACGCCCAGTGTATTTTCTTTTTGACAATTCTCTTATGACAACATGTGTAATTTGTACATTTATAGCTCTATATGATATCTATAAAAAAACAAAAAAAATTTACAAACTTTCTCTATACAAATTCAGACGTCGCACTTATATATATATATATATTAATGTATTAGTCACTCATAGAAAAGAATCGATTTAACTTCCCTCCCGGTTATATAATATCCCCAATTGTAAATAAACACGTTTTTTTGTTTCACTTGTATATAACAGTCTAAAATATATCTAAACATTGCTTGCAACATAAATTCTCTCTGCACCTTATCATCACTAATCTACACCTTTTCATTGTATTACTTAAAAGATCGGAAGAGAGAACCAAGTAATACATGTTATATAATTAATATAATACGAATGTTGAATAAAGAAACAAAAAAGAAAAAAAAGGGAAAAAAAAAGGAGAAAAACTTAAAACATCAAGAGAGAATTTTCTAGTATAAACAGATTTTATTCCTGCATGCGCAACTATATAGGAATATAGTGTGGCTATGCAGTAATGATAGCTATATAGTATCAGTGGACGGGTCAAAGTGTATTGAAAAGGAAAGGTTCTTCTCTTTTACATATTTTCCTCATTGAGAATAAGAGAGGGGATGTTATGATTTATCTCTCGATTTACACATGAAGTTTAGAATAATTGGATTAACTATTTATAGTCTATTGATCTAAGATTTTTATGTATACATACACGTAGTACAGGCAGCGGTGTGAAAATGTTATCTTTTTCACATGTGGAGTTATATAACCAATAAATGTCTCAACAACATAATTTGAAAGATGCAACTTTTTTTCACAAGTAAACAACACATTTACGCTGCCTGGTACAGTAATGCACACATATGTAATTCTAAATATGTAATTCTAAATTATGTACACTATATGTACACTATAAATATTATCGTTGTGATAGTATTACCTACGGTCACTGATTAAGCCCAGCAGGTCTTTTGCGATTTCGCCTGTTGCTCTCTAAAAGGAACGACAAATCTAACGGATCTTTTTTATTCGGCATCTTTTGAAGTAGATTAAGTAGGATAACGTTTAATTTTTTTCTCTGTTCTTCTCTCTGCGAAACAAAAGCACGCAAATACAAATGTAAGCGATCACATAATGGATTATTGAAGTTTTCAATCGATCATTGATTACCTGAGCGTACGATGTTGACGGTGAAACTGTTAAAAGTTCGCCCGATCTGTGTCGAGTTCTATTGTTACATTTAAGATCTTTGTTATGTGTTTTCACATTATCGCTAGATTCTGACTTTTGATTTCCATCCGCTTCGTGATTGTGTTTCTTTTTGTCCTTAGACATTTTGATCCCGTCCAAACTATGAGGCTGTGGAAATAAATAACATTGTCACTTAATAATATTGTCATGTTTAAAAAACAACAATCTTGCCAGATACGCAATAATCAATCGCTTACCAAATAGGTGCGGTAATGCTTTATACGTTGTGGAAAGGTTTCAAATGCATAAGGTTTCGTGCACACCGCGTGCCTGGCTCTGGCCACTTTCGTGAACAGTCGTGCCGCGCGATCAACCCGATATTCGCACACGTAAGTGTGCTCAGGTGTCGAGCCAACTGGACGTCCTTGATTTAAAAAAAAAAAAAAACCAAATTAAGTTTTGATACGGAAACGACGATACACTTTCAAGTAGCGGGGGGTGTGATGAGGAATATAAAATTAAATAACATTGTTTACCTTTGCAAAATGTATGAGGATCCAACACCCAACATCGCTCGGCCACGAGATCGCAAGGAACAGCCTCGTATAACGGGGCACACACGACTTCGTTCACGTAGAACTTTCGCGTTGGTTCGTGATATGTTTCGTGTGGCCTCAGATAATGATGTCCGAACACGAACTTCTCACCTCTACGAATCGAAGATAATTCGATTTTAACAAAATCAATAAATAATAAATTTCCACTCGTTAGAATTACTTGGTCACATCGGTAATAAAACTTACTCGCGATTCTTCCACAAACGTTCGATTCTAAATATGTCCATTTGCTCATAATCCGGCTTCTGTATGGTTTTGTAGGTATGTTTGTCGGGTGTATCTCTCAAAACGTACACCGTGTCGCCTTGCCGGAGCTGCAAGTCGCCTCTCATCAATGTCACGTAATGTTTCTTGTCCTCTTCGTCGTCCTCGCCTTCCAACGGAATTTCCAGATCGACCTCACGAGGTTGGCATCTCTCGCAGAGGTAAGACTCGACGCTCGTGTCAGCTTTAACGCAGTCGCAATGTTGCCAAACGAGACATCGCTCGCACTGAATCATTAAACCTTCGTCTCTGTATAAACACACATACGTGAACAAAACTATTGTATACAAATTATTTGTTATATAAAATTTTAAAAGACAAATCAAGAAAAATATGTTGTGAAGAAAATATAATTTTATGGTCTCTTCTACCTTTTTTTTTTTTCACTCTACACACATGCTTGTATTAGACGTAAATTAGACCGACACCGATGCAAGCCTATGATGCTTTACCTATGCAGTCCACAGATACATCTGATCACATCCTCCTCTCCGGCGGTTGAGCCACGAGGTGGCAGAAAACCCTGCGAAGGCGGAGAACCCATCGCGTCCGTGATAGCGTCCACGAAATCGGGTTTGCTTCCCAAGTACAGTTTCCGAAGTCTCGCCGCGGCAATTCCGACCTCGGACGTTCTGCCGAAGAATCTCACATTGTTGTCGAAGAGCTTTATCATATCGTGATCGAAGTGTTCCGCAGTCTTGTAATGACCAGTGCCGATACACTGATCTATCGTATTCAGATCGATGGGTTCTGTTATTTTCTCGTAGTAATCTGGCAATTTCCTCTTGGGAGGTAGAGTCATGAACGGAGTGCACAACGGCTGACCGTTCTCGTCATTCGCCGTTACGACAATTGTGTACAAATCTTTCAATACCTATAAAAAAAATTTAAAAATATATATATATAATGATCTCTCTAAATTTTTTGGAGTGAAAATCGATTTCATTTTTTCACTCTAATCATAGAGCCATTGACCAGTTCACTTCATGTGAAGTCAATATTCACTTTAATAGAGTGAATTTATATACTCTAAGACAAAGATTGAAAAATTTTGACTCTTATTTTTAAAGTGAAGTTTGCCAAATTTTACTCCAAAAAGTGAAGTGAAGTGCCAAACTTCACTCTAACTTAAATTGAAATCGCCTTCTTGTCTTGTGTCAGTACCGGCGTGTCAATACCACCTTAAGTTAATGTGAACAAAACAATTCGACAATCCACCAAAGATAAGTCGGTTTATGTAAATAAAATTGAAAAGATACGATAGAGATTAAGGTACTTGATAATTCAAAAAAAGAGTGAATAATTTCACTTCTTTCGAAAAGTGGAAGTTTCACTCTTTTCGCTATTTTCATGATTGCTTGGAGTGACATTTCACTCCAAAAGAGTAAGATCTCACTCCAAAAAAATTTAGAGAGATATCTCGACTTAGATTATATATTTTTGTTTTAGCAAAATGATGTAAATTTACCTTAGCTAGTTTTGCAGTCTTGTTTACTTCCGGATCGTCCTGTGCTTGCGCGAGTCTGCGTGTTCGTACGGTTCGCGCGTTGGTGTTGGTCAGCGCGGTTAGCTGCGAGTAGAACGCGTCGGATTGCGCCTTAGATTCGCCGGAGGTTTTCTCCTTGGTGGCGGTCGCGTTGCCGACCTTTCCCGTTTTCCCGTTTTGCAACTGAACGTGTTGTTGTACCGACGCCGACTTGAGCCGCCGTACTTTCTCAAGATTTCTCAACAAGAAACAGTGATGATCGCGCGCGAAGCATCGCTGCTGATACGACATGGGTTTCGGCTGCGGTATATTGTGCGTAAGAGTCGGGTCTCCCACTTTGCGGGATTTACAGATGCTCTTGGAGTTGACCGCTTGTACCGCGTTCGACTTTCGAATGTTCTTGCGCGGTCTACCAACCGATCTTTTCTCGGTAAGTTCCACTTGCAGCGGCAACGAAGGAAGACTTCTCACCACCCTCTGACTCTTCCCACCTGTAAATTTTGAATTAGGATTACTTGCACATCCAAAACGCGCGAAAACAAATTGTTTGTGGGACAATCAATTAGAATTGCGATTTACCTATGACGCCTCTGCAGACGTTACTCCCGCATCTGCACTGCTGTCCTTCCGACGGATTGAAGAGCGCGAAGTTGTAATCGTACGTCAATTCCTCGCCCGGTTTAATATCCCTCGACGCGAACAACGCCATACGCGGCAATCCGAGAACGCTCCATTTCTGCATCTCGCAATTAGGTTCGCACGAATGATTCACAAACCTTCCGTCACCGCCCATTCGATGACCGTCGATTACCAAACCACCGTCCAAATGTAAACAGTAGTGATGCGTGTCGTTGGCGTACTTGGTTGCCATTCTCGATTTGAACTCCCTCTCCGACACGACTTCACCCACGTACTCGAGAATAAAATCTCCGGATTTGATGGCTTGTTGTGTTCTAACTCCCCATCCCTTGTCCTCCGTCATGAACCTTTGCAACCCCGGCGACCATTCGTGCCTTTGTATCTTCTGATTCTCACACTTGTCACCGCAGGGACAGAGTTGGGGCGAACATTCGCTGAACACCATGCGGTTGATGCAGTCATCACCGCAACCGGTCTCCGGCTTGCACTCGCAGGCTTGCGCCTCGTAAAGAGTGGTCGGTTTGACGTCGTAATAAACGTTTGTCCGAATTTTTCTGCAAAAAAAAAAAGCAAAGAATGTTATTGCAGCGATAGATCATGCAACGCTTTTGTGTAATTGCAAAATATAATTTACTAATGTTAATCGCAACATCGAGATTCTACGTTTAATATCATTTGTTTAATTTGCAAGAGATTTACAATTGCTACATAGAACACGAAAATAAAATAAAAATCTCTCGCTCACTTGTAGTTCCACGACGGCACCTGATCCCGACCGGATAGTCTCGACTGATCGTGCAGCCACAACAGATCGTACTGGAGTTGAAACGGCGTTTTTTTCTGTCGCAGAAGTTTCCCGGTAAGACCCGGCAATTGCTCCGTATAGTGCGTATCACAGACAAGAAGTTTTCTTTTGGCATCAGAATCGACGGGCTTCTTGGATTCGAGATCCTTTTTACATTCCGAGAACATGTTCGTCGTCTGCAAGTATCGCTTCTTCCACCTCGACTGTTTCTTCCGGTTGTGCGTTAAACCGGCGGGTTTCTTGTTGTTGACCTCTTGATCCTCGCTGGTCATGTCGCTGCTGGGTGGCGCCTCGCTCTCCGTTTCGTAGCCCGCGTTCCTCAGTCTCTTCATGTTTCTCCCGTGGAGGGACGTGTTGAAAGGACTGGTCGAACTTCGTCGTTTCTTGTGATTGTTGTTGAAGCAGCCGGACAATTCCATCTTGACGTTCGCCGCCGCTTGAGCGTTCGCGCGTTCCAGTTTTCTCAAGTTTTCCTCGTTCAGCTCGGCGATACGTTGGTTGTGATTGTAACGTTCGAGGGACACAACCAGCGACGCGTTTTCATCGTAGACCCTGCAATCTGGTATTTTCTCGTATTTGACCGGACTCGAGTACAACTTTTCGGACAGCACGCTGCTGTCCGACTCCACGAGATCCTTGCGAACCCGTAATTGACCCGGGCAGGACTCCGCCACGTCGTCCGAGCCACTTCGACTGGACGTTTCCTGCACCGTGCCGGAATTGTTCGCGTTCTTAGCATCCGTCTTACAGTTCCCTCTAGTATTGTTATTCTCCACTAAAGTGTTCCGAGCGTCGCTCGTCATCAGAGATGCCTTGCTGTCCTCGATATCGTTCGATATGTTTTGATCCTTGGTGCCAGATGTCAATGTCGCCGACTTGGTCACACCGGAAAAAGAATCGACGAGCTGCTGCTGCTTCTTCTTCTTCTTCTTCAAAGTTGGAAAACCTGTGCGATTGATGGTTTTCCGTCTTCGAACTTTCTTTTTCGTGAGAATCCCCGTTGCGGTGTCGCAGTTGCTCATGATATTTAGCACAGTTGAGTTGCCGATTTCAACCGTCTTGCTCTCGACAACAGTCTCACAATCGTCGGACACGTCGGACACGTGCGTCTCCGAGTCAACTTTTATGCTCTTTTCCGCACGAACGTGTTCGACGTCTCCTTTATTGTCCGATTTGTCAACTTTGACTGATTTTTCCACCGTCGTCTTTTCCGATTTACTCGATTTCTCCGCAGTGGTTTTAGAACCCTTATCCGCAGGCTTGTCCGACTTGTCGATTGCGCCGTGATTATCGGCCAGCAACTTCGTAATGGTAACGCGAAGATCTTTGACGATCTTCTTCTTCCGGCGCGGTTGAACTTCCGCATGGACAGTCGATTTGTCCTCGTCGCTGTTTTGCTTCTCGGACATCGAGTTCTCGGTATCCCTCGGTCTTTTCTTGGGTGTTACCGCCAGAGCTTCCTCCTCGTTGATGGAGGAATTGGAGCTGCCGCCGCAGTCGCCGCTACCGCCTCCGTATCTCGTGATGGTGGCCTCGATCGCCTCTTCTATGTGGTTGTCCGTGGAGTTGGACTCATTCACATTTGCGTCCGTACAGCTTGCGTTCGAGCTCTGTGAACTGTGGGGACTCGACACGTGATAGTGACGTTTCTTCAGTGGCAATCGCTGCTCGTTAGGATTCGAACTCGTGCTTGTATTCGCGCTACTCTTGGAGTCGGCGTTTGCCAGCACCTTTTCCTTCTTCAGGCGTCGCTTCAGTTTCTGATCGTCGTTTGCGCCGGCGTCGCCGCCCTTCCTCTTTTTCGTGAGCTTCTTCACGCGGAAGATCTGCGGCAGCTCGGACTGATTGACGCTTGCGTTGTTCCTGCCCAGGCTGCACGACTTGGCAAACTCGTCGACTAGCTTCTCCAGTTCCTGAATAATGCACGGATCGATACGGATGGGATTCTTCGGCGGGGCGAGCAGTCTTCGACGGTGCTTGTGATGATGATGATGATGATGGTGCTTGTGACAATGGTTGTGCTGCGTCGGTTCTTTCGTCTTGCCGGATGCGCGGTTCGCATTCTCCGCTTTCAATATGTCGCTAACAGGTAACGATATCAATGTCTGCACGCCCACGCCGCTGGTCTCAAAGCCGGATGTGATTTTCTTGTTACATTTGTTCTCCTTTAGAATCCGTCTGGTTGCCGAAGGCGCGGTTTTCTTTTGCTTCCTGGACACGACGGCCGCGGCGTTGTTTCTGTTCTCTTTCGAACCTGTTCTTTTACCGGCGCCCCGTATCTTCTGATCGCTGGAAACCTGATGGTTTTCGCAGGACACCTTCTGTCGCGTCAACGGAACCGTGGTCTTGGCTGTGGACACACACGTTCTGTCCTGCCTCACTTTTCTACAACTCCTGCCGTCGCATTGCGGCACAAGTTTGCTCGCCATTGATCTACTCAGGCACTTGACTCGCATTGGGGAACTGGCCGTTCCCACGGCCTTTTTGACTATCGTCTTGTCTTGCGGAGATTTCACCGGATTGCCGAAACGTTTCTTCTGATACGTTGTCGCCGGTTTACCTTTTACCTTTTTGTTCGCTGGAGGCGCGTCGTCCTTCTCTTCCTTCGATATAACGGGTTTTGCGTTGCCTCGTTTTCTGGGCAAGGACGCATCTTCCTTCACGCTCTTCGTGGACGACGATTCCTTCTCCTTTTTTTCGACCGGTTGATTATCGGAAGTCTTTGGAGTTTTTAAAGACTCGCTCTTTTCTTTCTCAGCCTTTTCTATTTTCTGTATCTTCTCGACGATTTCCGGTTTTAAACGTGGCCTACCAGGCCCGCGCGGTTGAGTAGACACCGGTTTCGCCGGTCTGCCGGGTTTCCGTTTAGGAGGATACAAAACTCGATCAACGTTCACCGCCGGTTTAGTGGCGATTGACGGTTGAATTGCGGATTGGGTCGGTGCTGGAGGACTGACAGGACTAATCGCCAAATGCAGCGGACTGTTGTCAACCGACTGAATGCCGGAATCAGGCGACACGTTCGACACGCACGTGTATTCGTTATCGTTATTCGTTTTCTTGCCGCATTTACTGCGCCTCTTTCGCGGTTCGGACAACATAGCGGTCTTCTCGACGAATTGCTGCAATAAAGTGGAACTGTATACGGGTACGGTGCCAGTCTCGCTCGTATCGGAGTCCGCACCGAGTGACATGCGCTCGATCGCCTTTGAAACTAGCCGACCGCTCTCGGAATCTTCAAAACCGTCGAACGGTGGCTCTTCCTGCTCTTGCGGGGGCAAGATTGTCGCCAAATCGTCCTGATTGATTTCCTGTAGCGGCAAGTGATTTTGCGACTGCTGTTGCTGTGTCTGTTGTGACGTTACAGGACTCACAGACGAGTCCGAATCTTCGCTACTACATTCTGAGGACTGGAAAAAAATGAGTTCATGAGTGTAATATAAATTTATTTATTACGTACTAAATAGAATAAACACAGATTATAAAAAAATAATTACTTCTTCTTTAGTATAATTGAATATTTTCACAATTTTTTTCCACTAAAACATAATTTACTAATCGCAGACAAATTACCTTGTGTTCATGACTGGCCTTTTGGAGTTTCTTTCCAACATTTTTTCTGGTTTTTTCGCATTTAACTTTATCTTCCTCCTTTTTAGGACCTTTCATCGTGATTTTCAATTTCAATGCTCCCTGCGAAACATGCAAAATCAAAATCATTTTACAAAAATTACCGCAAAACAAACTCTTGGGGATCACTTAGATTTAAAAAATGCAACTCAATGTACTTGTTCGAAGTTGGTTTCTTGAATAGAAAAAGTTTGTTCACTATGTTCCGAAGAGCAGTCCGAATTAGATACGCTATCCTCTTCGTCGCCACTACTCTCGTCGTCTGACTCTGAATTAGAATCTGAATATGAGCAACTGCCTTCGCTTCCACCAGAGCTTTCGTCGTCGGAATCAGAATCTTCTTCGGAATCAACCGAATCTGTCCCTATAAAATTTGGAAGTTGCGTGTAAGACAAAATTTGCCGCGAGTTTATATAAAAAGTTTACATCGCAAAATTCGCGTATTGCAGATTTTGTGATATTACCATGAGGCTCAGTAGCAGGATCCCAACTACCACCACCCTTTATAGCATCCATGTCAACAGTCGAGGGAAGCTCTTTCTCTTGCTCCCCATCGTTTTCCCCATCGTTCACCCAATTCCAGTTTTGCAGTTCTAAATCTGAGGGATGGTGAATAACGGCATTCCATCCTGAATCACCAGACATTTTTCAGCTTATCTAACATCCAGCTGAATCCAATAGAATACCATTCCTTATACTTTTGTTCACTCATCAAGCTTCTTTACGATACCAAAAAGCATATCTCTTCGGGGCTTAGTTTTATAGAATGTTCATTTATAAATAGTAACTGTCATATTTTTTTTTTTTTTTTTTTTTTTTTTTTTTTTTTTTTTTTTTTTGAAGTCTGTAACTCTGGAAAGCAAAAACAAAAATAACATTAGTCAAATTGTGAAACGAAATATGCGCAATTTGTCTTAAATCTAAAAGATATTCTAAAATATAATTTTTCTTAAACTAGGAAGAGTTTTCCATCGTTTTTACGATATGTAAACACTATTGAGAACTGAAACACGCAAACGATTTTTTTACCGCGCAGTGAAATAATTGTATAAAGAAAAAAAAAACAAAAATCATCAGAGCGATGAAACACACATCTATTTGCACAGTGATGTACACCTCGGATAGTCATTTTACCGCAACGTTTTTAAAATCTCTGTGAAAAAAGCTCTTTGTTGTGGGTCAAAAGTTGAGAAGTTTACAACGCTTTGTTTTTTGATGTGACAAACGATGCCACAAGAAAAATTGCTTTGTCACGTTCTTTTTTTTTTTAATTACTTCTTTACTCGTTTTTTTTTTTTTACAAAGTTTTGTTACATCAGTGTTTGTCATTTTTCCTCATTTTACTCTCCCGAAGAGAGATGAGATCACTTACTTATCTAGACGCAACAAGATGTCTGGATTCATTTCTCAAACTTGGACGCTTGTATCAATTATCTCCAAGTTCAAGAAGATGCCGATAACATCCGAACGAGCAATTGGTAGCTTAAATTCCAACTTTTAGATTTATCAGAATAAAAAAAGTAAATACTGTGTCAGAAATTACGTCAGATATCTCGATACATAAGAAACCAAAGAACTTTGCCTCGATCTGTTTTTTCACCTTGTATACAAAATTTATAAAAAATCAAAACAGTAAGCTTTTGCTTTTCAGCACATATCTCTCTCTCTCTCTCTCTCTCTTTCTCTTTTCGGTTTCTCTTTTCTTTCGTGTGTGTGTGTGTGTGTGTGATACACGCAAGTCTCACCGAAGTTCTTTGAATACCTCACACAAATACCGTACACAATCGAGCCACAACTACGCAAATGCGCGATTCCACGAATCGCGGGATAATTCCAGATATAAGAAAAAAAAGAAAAACAAATAGCAGTAGTCCAATTATCGAGCTAATCAACAAGCGGAAAACGTCATCAAATTATTTGCCTTATTGATGACTTAATGCTTTTTGATAATATCATCTAACGTATCATATGTAAACATCGGATAATATAACGCTCGCGTGAGATCTCTCACGGACAGCGCGACGTTACCTTCGCGCAAGTTTTGGCTGCGAAACAATTAATCGCTCGCTTCCAATCGAATTCGTTCGGATCGGATCTTGACGTTCACGACTCCGCGAGCGAGCGGCGTGTCCGGTCACGAGAACGAGCCGATAAACGTCGCTCGCTATTGGCGACGCAACGCGACAGCTGTTTCTTCGTCTCGCGCGCTAGGTGTTATGCGCCAGGTGTGCGTCTCGAGACGGAGGATTTGGCGCGAAACGTCGTCGCGTTAACAGGACAGGAGGCGGTTGATGCGCCGCGTTGATTGTCAGAATTGCGGGACCAACGTCGTCCGATTGCGGGGAAATCGTCTCGGCTGCGTGTCGACGAAAATGATCCTCCGTTCGCGTCGAAATGCAGTTGGAAAGTCCGTCTGTTTACGTCTCCGTCAGCGAGATCACAAAATGGCGTTTCTCAGCGACGTTCCGTAACACTGTGCGGCAAAACTCCGTCCCGTTTGACGCCGTGCGGAAAGATGCGCGTCGCTCACCGACGACGAATTTCCCCGGTTGGGTTACGCGTCGTCGCTTTAACGCGCGATTTGTTTCCCGGTATATTCTCGCGGTCAGATATATTTGCGCGTATATACCCTCGTGCGAATTCGCGCATCGCATTTCGCGACAACACTACTACAGTCGGCACTTTGCACGCGCGACGCTGTCGTCGCGTCGCGGCGAGTGACGCAACTTGCGCGTATACGAGACTTGTCGTGATTGCGTATCGTGAAAAATTGGGGGTGTACATACAACGACGACGGGTATGCCCGTGGCACCTCTATTTTTCACGTAAAAAACGCGTGACCAATCGCATCTTTCTACACACACACTCTCTCTCTCTCTCTCTCTCTCTTTCTCCTCATTGACATTTCAACAAAAATACTAACAGCGTTTTCGACCGGTTTTTTCGACGGGTTGATATCGCTTCAACCGGAGCGATTAGTGATGTGTCAAGTTTGACTCAAATCGACCAATCGCGTTGCTCGATTTAGCCGAAGTGACGTCATTAATCGCTCCGGTAGCGATTCAACTTGTACCGGTATCAAAAAACGTAAGTGACGTTTCTTTTTTTTTTTTCTAAACTAGTTCGAACAAATTAGTTGGGAAAACTCGAACATTGAGAAAATCAACCAATAACAAATCGACGTTCTTTTTGACGTGAATCTGGAAAAGCTAGTTTGTGATTGGTTGATGCTCTTGTTGCTTGAGTTTTAAAAGGCAATCGTGCACTTTAGGCTTTGAACGGACCCGCGTTCAGACTCTATTTGTTGAATTATTATAGAAATTACATTGAGATTCGATCAGAGCAAAGTTTATTGTTAAAAGCGCAAGATCATCAGTTTTTCTTTATTCTCGATTGATCAAAAATCCAATTTGCGCTATGACATTAGAAGCTTTCAAAGATATCGGACAGGTGTCGCGCGGATCGCGGCGACGCGCTCGCAAGCGCGTGGGTCTTTAGAGAGTGCGCGTGTGTGCCGCTCATGTGTTGCTTGCTCTCTCGTCGGAGTCACTGGTCTCTCCCCGGTGTGGTAGGGAAGAGTAGGAATTCAGAATCGGCAATATGGCCGGTCAGATGTGCAGGGTGGCGCAGTGGTGTTAGTGGTGCTGCGCGCTGTGGATTTCTCAGACTTCTCTCGTTATTTTATATGTCGAACTACCGCAAGTCCTGTCCGAATCTCGTGTGTTTTCATGGGCTCGGTGATATACTGTGCAGGAGCAGGAACACGGATTGCATGAAGGCATAGCACACGCTCACCGGTCAAGCAAACATGAGGTGAGTAATACAACATCGAGAGAGAGAGAGAGAGAGAGAAAGAGATAGCATCCCCACGAAGAGAGAGAGAGAGAGAAAGAGAGAGTGTATTGAAAAACGAATCGAGCGAAAACCAAGCGCAGCCAAAGCTTTTTCTGGATTCTCATCGCTGGTTTTTTTTTTGTTTTTGTTTTCCACGATAGTCGACGATTGATGCAAATCCGTTGCTTTTCTTTTGATTTTTGTCCGACGAGTCGTTCCGTAAGAAACGAAACGTCACGACGCGCGCGACGACGGTTAATAGCGGAGACGATTATTTCGTTACTCCCCGTAATAATAATCGCCTCGAACCCCGACGTATTCTGCCGGACGTATTATCTCACGGGTCTCTCTCTCTCTCTTCTCTCGCGCGGATGTTAAGCAGCAGCAGCAGCAGCACTCGAATGTTTAAGGATCGCGCAACGATATCGATCACGCGTCGAGGGCGGGCACGCGTTTTTTCTTCAATTTGATCCCGGATCTTTAAATCCCGGTTTGGAGACGTACCAAAAAGAGACGTGTACAGCCCCCGCCCTGTCCACCTGCCTCGGTGGCTCGGGAAAAAAAAAAAAAAAAGAAACAACGATAACACGAATTGCAGCGGCAACACGACAATAAGCGCAGGACAAGCGCACACACACAGACACACGTCAGAAACACTCGTTTTATTCTACAAAAGACGACGCTGTCTTTATCTTTCGTTTGCTTTTCGACGAACGCTTTGCGGAGAATGTCGCGACGTCCTGCTCTTTCGAAGGGCCGGGGTAAAAACACAAAAGAATCGCCCGTGGCCGACGAAGTCGGAGGATGGACGAAGTCACAACGCGAGTCATTGACGCAAACGTAACGACTGTTTTTTTCACACATTCGTTCGTTTTACATCAATTCTCCCCCGTGACTTACAAGTCTCCACTTGGACTTTGGTTTCCACGTTCGGTTTTTTCGGAGATTATCTTTGTGCTCCGTAGCCCCAAAACGGCGGAGTTTACGTTTTCGTTTGTTCGCGCACCTTCTTCCCCTGTCCTTCTTTTGTCTCACATGTCGTGAGTTGCATTTTGCATTTCACACATTTCTTCGTCCGTTCGTTCGTCCTCTTTCTCTCCATCCCGCATTTTCCAATCTTGAGGCGTTTGTCTTGAAGCACCGCCTCTTGTTCTTCTAATCCGTCGGTCTCAATTTCGCAAGGAAATACAACACAGACGTTCGTGATGTTTTTTTTTTTACATTTGTGGTTTTTAAACGTTTCGGAGTTTCGCGCTTGCGAAGAAGTTTATTATCGCGGCAACGATTTGCCTCTTTTTCAACGGTTTCTGAAGTATTTTCTCTCTCATCAAATTTCCGTTAGAGAAAAAAAGTTCAACTTGGTTTTCGCGATAGGGATTTAACGAGATCGATATGCGTTCTCTTGCGCGTGTACCATAAACACACACACACACACATAGCGTGAACACTTGCGTTGAAAATTACACGGAGGAATAAAGCACGTGAGAAAGATGCATTCTCAACGTGTGTTCGTTCAAGTTTTGCTTTTGCTCGCTCATGCACGCGCAAATGCAAAAGTTACAAAAATGCGAAGATATCGCAGTGATTTGCACGACGTGAGGAGGCACGCGGAGTATCTCGAAACATGGTATTTCTTTGCAATCCCGTGCCACATGTCATTCAGCAATGTTGAATAAACTGCGTGCGTGAACAAAGGAAGGGATGTGATAATCAAATAGGGAAATGCTGTATCTAATCGCAACCTATTCTGCTATTAGAAAAACGCAATACGTG
>QVOB01026020.1:0-15252 GCA_014839585.1 Pseudomyrmex concolor
AATCTTAAGGCGTAATTTACTCAAAATAGCGATGTGGGATGACACTGTATTGCTTATTAGCGTCCACTTTATCAGCTTAAATTATATAAAAAATTAATGCCACGGCAATTCAGAATAGACTTGTGAAACTGCATTTATCTATTTTCATCTGGATTATTCTGTTATGTTTTACTAAAATAGAAAATAAAATAGAATCTTTGCTTACATAGAACTATCGATGTCACTGTCAGATTCATTTTTAACAGTAGAAAAGATAAGCATATTATCCCGTATTATAATAACACTCAACAATAACTCAACACTAGTAGTCGTAGAACATGCCTTTGAAATATTGTCTTATACATGCAGTGTTTTCGAAAATTAATCTTTCTTTCATAAAGCTTTTCACTTTTGTAGTAAGTTAGTTTAAAGTGGATGGCTGAGCATAATTTCATCATGTTTCTTTATCTTTATATTGAGAGTTATGAACGTTCTTTTGTCGTCTGCTTTGCCATCAATATCTATTACTATTTCTCCTAATCTAATATTCGAATTAGAAACGACAAAAGTTTTCCTGATGAAGAGACCCTTTTCAAATACTTGCTGGATGGTGATAACGATTAATCTTCTCTGTTAATTTCTTTTTCTGTTTAATGTTTTTGATTTTGATTGTGTATTTCTGTTGATTTTCAGTTTAGTTTAGTTTACTTTTTTATTAATTTTGTCCAATTTTTATGTATTTAAAAAAACGTTTTTGATTACTAAAGTTTTCTTTTGTATATTTTTGTTATGTAAATTTATATTTTTTAATTGTATTCTTTTTTTTTTGCGTTTAAGAAAATTATATCTTAAAGTGCTGAATAAATAATATTTCTATCTATCTCTTAATATGACTCCTTGGTGTTTCTGCACAATTGACACAGTTAGGTGCTTTACTTACAATATTTCAAAGGCTGCAAATATGTTATCTCATACGTATTATACATCGTATTTATTTACGTTAACATTTGTGCTAATTATTTTAAATTTTTTCATTTATTTTTTTACATTTTAGCAATTCGAACTAGAGATATAACAATGGCGCGCGCGCACGCACGCACGCACGCACGCACCACACACACACACACACACGCGCGCGCGCGCGCATATATATGTACATATTGGATAAATGCACGATAGATATACTTACAATCTGTCGCTTTCAATCAACGCGATGTTTTCTTCTGTTTGAGAGTAAAAAAAGAGTAAAAGAAAATTACCTATGTTAGAAATAGTGAGGTAAATTCAATCTTGACACATTTGTTTTCTTTTCAAGTACCGATTGCACTCTCGCGCGTGTTATTCTCAGTCATCACACTCTCGCCATTTCTCAGTTTTGTTATTTCTCGACTTTCTTCACGTTGTCTTCGTACCGTAAGCCGTGGAGACGATGAAAAGAAACTTTGCGAAGCGTGAGAATTATACTTACTTACATGAAGGGTACACCACTCTAAGTTGTCCCGCGCGCGACAGAACTCACCTCTTAATTAAAACGCGTCTGGTAGATCGTGCAGACCCCGCGGCGTCCACCCTTACAATGCCAGTACGGCCTAAGTGTATCACGACGCATCCGTGTGAGTTGGCAGTCGAGGTTTACTCGGCGAGGGATGTGAGCGCAATGCTTGGCTTCTATGATCCAATAATGTCGACTTAATTAACTAACTGCTAACTCCAAACAAGCTTGTTAGCTCATTGATTTCACTCGCTAGACTGCCGTCTAGTCATCTAACTCTTATCCTCCGCGTCATTTCTCTTCTCTAGAAATTTATATTCTCACTTCTTTCTTTTCCTCCCTTTCCCCCCTCCCTGCCGTTTGTCGTTATATATAAGGATTATTTTAAGTCCGATCGAGAGAACCGTCAGTGCTATATGGATAGTCTTTAATTATCTTCTCGTTCGGCTTCCTTTTCAAATTGCTTATCCGGATCCCGGGATCCTCTTATTAATTAATAAGTTCGCTGAGTTTCCAGCGCTTTCGCTTATCGCCAGACACCGTAATCTTCACTCATAGAGTGTAAAAGAAAATGATCATCTCACGAAATCTAGTTATTAAAAAATAATTATACAATTTATTTATTTCAAGCTTATAATTCGTTTATTTTATAATTTTTATATCACTTTTGAATTATAAAAATGCTTTAATGTAAATGTTAGAGTCATATGGAAGAGCAAAAAGACTAATTGTAAGTAAAATATAAATATTATATCACTTAATAAGAATGATATAATATTTCTTTCCTATTGCATATATTTTTTTAAATTTATTATACAATAAAAAAATATTAACTTGCAATTGTATAAGAAAAATAAAATATAGTTAATTCTCTCTCTCTTTCTCTTCTTTTCATACAATAGTAAAATATTAAAAATTTTATATTAAATAATGTTTTATTTGATTTTAACAAAATAACATGATGTTATTATTTTATATAATATACATAGTGGAAACGATATATTATTCGTATACGCTGCGTAACATTTGCATGTACAATAAACTGAAGAAAGTAAATAAACAAAAGAAGAATAAATAAGAAAAATAATCCGCTCGCATTTAGTCTCGTTCTTTAGATCAATGCAACTCGGAAAAAG
The DNA here is from genome assembly GCA_014839585.1 of Pseudomyrmex concolor. Classification (NCBI taxonomy): domain Eukaryota; kingdom Metazoa; phylum Arthropoda; class Insecta; order Hymenoptera; family Formicidae; genus Pseudomyrmex; species Pseudomyrmex concolor. The sequence continues at coordinate 2,608 of QVOB01026020.1, forward strand.
ATTTCTCAGGGGGAGGCAGACGCGATAAATTAATGCGCTTTATCGTGGTTTCTTCGTCGTTCTGGCCGCCGTGCTACCGCCGTCAAAAGAAGCCGCTCGCCGTTTGCAGGACCGTGTGCCGTCCTTAATGCGGATGCGCATCTTACTGCTCTTTCTTGTTTCACAAGTACTTTCTTGGATTTTTCGTCCTTTTACTTCGAGCACTTTGTTGCGCATTCAACTTAACAGTTTTTACGAGCTAATGTTAGCAAGAGCTTGTAAAAAATAATTAAATTTTTTGCTTATACAATAAAAAAACTTAATCACAGTTTTTTTGCAATTTTGGCAGTCGATGAGTATTTGAACGTATAGCTTCTGTCGATTTTAAATCATGCATCGTAAGAACAATAATGATTATTAGTATTTTGTATTATTATTATTAGTATTTTGATGTAACTTATCTGCTAAAGCAAAAGAAATGTATAAAAAAATTTGTATAGAATGTTTGTATAGGAAATTGTTTCAATATAAAAAACTACATAGGTATGTGAAAAAAAACACATAGTAAATGAAGAAAATTCAAATTAAACAATATAAGCGATATAATTTTTAATTAAAAAATTATTGTGTGTGTGTGTGTTTATGTGTGTACCACAATAAAATTAAAATCAAAGTATAAGTTGAAAAGATATATTGTAGAAATTTAATCATGATGAGGATTTATTGCGACAATCACTAGCTCGATGTTTACAAATTATCTTTGTGCCGATCATATCGCGCGAATCGCGGAACTTATCTCTGATTATTTCGCGTCGTTTATTGTTATTTTATACAAAATCAATAAATTCCTTCTCTGTGTATTTCATCGTATTAGGGATCACTCTCTACGTTATCTTTTTCTTCTTTCTTTATTTGTGGTTTTTTACAAATAGCTACCTGCTATCATCTGCCCCTCTTCTGGTTTTTCCATGTCTTTCTGTCGATTGTCGGAACGAAAGACGAATTACCGATCATATGATAAAGCTTGTTTACAGGTGACACTTCGGATTATTGGCTTGTATTAAAAAACGACACTCGATACAATATTGACATATCTATGTGTGTATTGACTCATGGTTTTCACGAAAGGTACAACAAGGAAAAAAATTTTGCAAAGTATTTATGACATTATGTAATAGATAAGGACGATATAATAGATAAGGGAATAAGAGAACGTGTGTAGGATTAATCGAAATAATAATTTGATAAAATGTTTGAAGACAAATAACTGATATTATTTGTGAAGGAACTCTTTTTATTGTACGCGAATTATTAAGTTGTGTACAATTATGTCCACCGAATAGAGAACACACATTTTTCGTCTAATAATACTGTGCTGGAAGAAAGGTGTCTTACGGCTTATATAAAAGTTAAAATATCAATTAAATATCAATTAAATAGAGCGTTATAAATAAATTAGATTATTATTGCTTTGTCTATAAATTAGTTCTAGTATTCACACACGCTATGGATCGCGCTAATTCTCTCTTGATATGAGCGGATTTCTGCAATTGATTCATCATATTTCTCTCATACGTCGGAGTACAAAAAATCGGATTTTACTAATGAAGATTATTATATTTCAGTATCTCTCTTTGCGAAGAAAAAAAGAGAGAGAAAGAGATTCAAAGGTAGCAGAGCGATCCGTTTTAATTACGTTGTCCAAAATCATTGGTCAGGAAAAATTGGTGGTTGGTAATTCCAATAAGAATCATTCTATCAATTTTCCATCTCATATTGGCAATTGATAAGCTTCATAACACGATATTAATTTTTACGCATTCTATAAGTGATTTTTGCGTGCAGATATGAAATTTCCAATTTCTTTTTTCTTTTCTTTCAGTTTCAGATTATTTTTTGTTTTTATTTTTGACTCAATAGTAAAATAAAAAAGATCGCCTTGATTTCCATCAGTCTTCGAGACTTTTGTCTTTTATTTTTCTACTCTTCTGTTTTTCTCTGCCTACATTTCGTCTCACTTGCAAACCGTTATCCACTCTTCCACCGTGCAATTGTGACAGTGCACTACGCAGCACCAATGGAATTTGCACTTACACCGCTCCGTTCGTCGTTGTCGCACAACATTATAACCCCTGCCGCAGCACAAACTGGAGCATCCGTCTCCACCTGTGCTAGTCTTGTTGCACCTGCGACCGGTCGTGCCGGCTACGTCGATCTCCGGATCCTGTTCGCAGAAATTGGGCGATTTCTGGTAGTAGAACAACTGCTTGGCAAGATTCCGTGGTTTTCTCTTACGATCAAGATTGCCGCGATGTTTCTTTTTCTGTCGATCGAGTCGCCTCCGACGCTGTCCCCGAATTTTATTTGGTATCACATCTCCTTTGATATTGTTCTGCGTCACCAACACAGCGTTTCTGAAACGGTTCTTGAGGGTTTTGCCGACTACTCGAAAGTCTGGTGTGACTTTCCAGCAGGTTTTCAACTCGCATGAACCGGACATTCCGTGGCACTTGCAGCGTACTTGCATGTTGCTAGCTACTGCCTATAATAATTGTAAATATAAATTTATAAACATGATGTAACGTAAAATCGAAAGTTTAAAAATACAACGTTTACATAGTTGATGCATTCTTTATTTTTTTTTATGCTGAATATAACTAAAAAATATAGCTTTGCGAAGTGGACTAGAGATCTCGTAGGTGAACAATATTGAGCGACAAAATCACAAAAAGTCGCTTCGGTTGACTTTGTACAAAACGGTCGACCGACTTTTTCATTTACATCTGTCACGGCCGGTTCACGGTCTCTTTTTCGCCGTAGCTTTCGATTCGACGGACGAGGCGAACGTAATCGAATCGTTTCTTTAGATTGCGCGATGTCTACGGTGTTGCAAAGTTGGCTAAAAAACGCCGGTTCTAACACGGTGTACAAACAGCTGCTCGGATGCGCGGAGTGCGCAAAGTAGTCAAGAGGGCAAAGAAAAGGAGAGAGAAGGAAGAAGGGCCCAGTTTCTTTTAAACAAAGAGGTGTCGCGTACAAAACAGTTAATGAGTCTACGGCTGGGTGGTCCAGCCTGGGGCTACGTCTTAATAATGTCGAGGCGAGAGAGCGAACATGGAGAGGTCGATGGAAGAAGAGGAGGAGTCTTTCCTCTCCCTTCTCCTCTCTCTCTCTCTCTCTCTCTCTCGTCTGTCTATCTTTTTCTGTTTCTTTTTCTTATCTATTTCTTCTTTTTTTTCTATCACAGAAGGGAAAAAAGAAGAGCGTTAAAAAGTAAAAGAGCCGTCGAAAAATCAGAAGGCAGGATGAAGAGAGAAAAGAATCGCGATCAAAAAGAACTCGAAGGAATTTCTCACGAATCCACGTACGATGGCGTGCGCGCTGTATTATTCGCGGGTGGACACGGCACGCGATTACAAAGTCGCTTCTTCTCGAGATTTCCCGCTGATCGTTTAACGGTACGTTTCTTGCGCATGACTGCTTTAAATGCATCATTTATCGCAGGGATACTGTGTACACGGAAGTCTCTATAACAAGTCTGCATAAAAACATTTTGTATGCTTGTAGTATAAAATGCGTACATGTTTTCTTTATTGACAGAAGCGTACAATATTTATATATGCATATGTATGATTTACGTCCAAAAAACGAACAACAAGTATAGAATAAACAAACATAACATGAGTCACGAAAGTTGCGAAAATGATTCTTACCAAACGACCAGCTTGATTGTTATGTAGAATCACTGTAGACTGTATGTCGCCAACTTCTTCCCGCGGATCTAGAAACTGTTTCGAGAATTCTATGCCGTAGTCAAGATTGTGGGAGCAGCCACCCCATTTCCATTGTACGCCTCTGGCGCTCGCCGGAATTTTACCTTTATAGCTGGACGGATCGCAGCTACAAGAGATCAAGCGACCCATACTACAGGCACGAGCTACGTTGTGAGCCACGCCAGCTGCCGAAATCGCGTAGGCAAATGCCGTCTCCCTATATCCTGTAACAAAACGTGATTGATAATCGGCCGATTTTACTTACCTTTTATTGCCTTATATTTTGACAAAGACATATTAGCTGTTTTTTGTGTGATCAATTTATTAAATGTCGTTTTCAGACACAAAATTTTATAGTTTTTGTTATTACAGTCCTCTAAAAATATAATTTGATTGCTTAATGAATGTTCTATTACGCCTTGTATTAGCAAATACACTAGGAATGTGTATTAAGTATTCTGTCGCTATCTCACCACAAGCAAAGAAAAAAAACATATCGGAATACAATAATAAGAATTACAGGATTGTTAGATATATTTGTAAGTGATTAGTCAAGACACGATATATGTATATCGAAACACCAGGGAAGACACTTGCGTCCCGCAGTTATCTCTTTTAGCAAATTGCTGCTCGTGGTCGGTGACAAACATGACATTGGATAATATATGCAAGGCCACGATAACGCATTTGCTCCTTTCTGTTCGCGGATAAAGACAGAGATCATGAAACAGCGGGACACCGCAGGAGTCGAGCTTCCGTAGAAGGAACTTCGGAAGCAAGGGGAACTTCGAGACAACAAAACAAGACGATGAACAGACAGACAGCCATCAGGCGCGGTTCAGTAGTAGATTATTCAGCAGTCCGTCAAAACAAAGCGCGGGCATCAGCAGCGAGCATCCGCATGTATAAACGATTTCTCACGACGGGGTGTCTGAAACAATGTAATGCCAAACTCCGTGCGCGCAACAGTCCAAATCGTGATCGATTTCTCGCCTGATTTTACATGGAAATCGCATTGCAAAGCATCTTTTGGTTTAAACAGTAATAGCTGTTTAAACAAGTTTGAAAAGTAACAGATTGTGCTAACTTGAGAAGAGTTTAACGTTTTCTCCGTATGTGTCTAATTTAATCTAATTTAAAAACTTACATTTCAAAAACTTACAATTAGTAACAGATTCATAATAAAATTTATCTGAAAACAAAGCGATGAAGATAACAGCAATAACAAAAGATCTTTTTAACAACTAGATTAGAAGTAGATTAGTCGCGACAAAATGGATTTGTTTGTTCGTTGTTTGAGCAAAGACGTAAAGACAGCTCGTAGCTGATTACGTCGACCGCACGGAACTCGACAATGTTAAAGAATCTCTTCGATAAATGCCGGATCGATTGTCTCCGGATCAGAGAATTTTTCGAGATCTTCCAAGTTGATAGAAATATTGGAAATGAGAAACAAGATGATTACCACCAATTTTTGACGCGTATGTATGTACCAATCAGATTCGATATCGTGTCTCGGTGCCAAGAGTGTTAATGTCAACAAGAGTGTTAATGTCGAAAAACGCACGTCACTCAGTAAACCGTAACCGAATCCGAGAGATATAGGGAGAAAATTCTTTATATAGCCGGTAGAAAGGGTTGGTTTGCTATATACGGCTATTGGTAGCAAAGCAACTGTTTTTTGATGCAGATAACTATGCCGCGAAACCATCGCTGTTTCTCGACAACGAAAGGGACGGGAAGAAAACGTGTAATAAATCCTCTGCGAGAAGTTATACATCTCTCCTCTCAAGGACAGTTCGAGGAGAATCCGAAAAGGATGGTAGAAAAGAACTCCGAGAGAAACGCATAGTGCGATTTCTGTCTCTTCGCTTCCAAGCTGCAACAGCAGCAGTCTTGACGCAGCGACGTAGTGACGAATAGTGCCTTACGCTATTCTCGTATGTCAGGCTCAAATCACTATTTAGATAACTCAATAGATAGCACTCGCGCGAGAGAAGTCTCACGTTCTTCAGGAACGGGTAGTTCAAAGATATACAAATCAAACGAGTTCAATGAGGTCATTACCTCATTACCTCTTGGGGTCTTGGTCAATTACTCATTATTTCCCTTACTTTGTGTTTTCTTACTTTGTCTTATTTTCTATAATTTATTACTTTTTATAGAATTTCTTTCTGTAGTATTTTTTATTTTCTATAATTCAATTCTATAATTAATTGATTGACACAAGATTAATTGATATAGCCAGTGAATATCTTTGTTTAAATAACGTCGACTCCTAACAAGGTCTATCACGTTCTTATTTTTATGAAATCTTTGATGTCAAAAAATCTAAGAGTGAAAAAATTGCTTGAGTCATTTAAAAATAAAAAAAACATTTATATATATATATATAAATATTTTTTTTATATATATAATTTTTTATATATATAATTTATATATATAAATGAATATATATATATAGGTTTCCATATTTATAACTAAATCCTGTCGTTGTACAGTGTCAAAGACGGCCGTTACGAGAGGACGCGACAGCGGACAGCGGTCTTCTTGTGTGGGCCTTGTGCACCGGTCGAAGCGGCCAAAGATCGGTTCTGTGTACTTTTCATAATACATTAAGTCGTTTTGCTGAAGTCCAACGAAATCGTGACGATAGGCAGGAGAGAATGAGATAGGGGAAGAAGAGGGGGAAGCAGGGAGTAACGAGAGGGCAAAGAGGACCGTGTCCAAGCGACTTAACTATGAACGACTCTTCTCGAGAAGCCGGGTCCGAATTCGATACGGTAGATTTCTCAAACGGTCTGAAGACCGTCTCTCTCTCTCCTCTTCTCCTTCTTTCTCTTCACCTGCCTATCAATATCTTTAAAAAAGAAATGGTTACGGAGATGGTACGTTTCTCAAAAGTTTAACTGCCCTTTGATTCGAGAACGAAAATCTAATAATGACTAGGTGATTGTTGTGTTAATATTATATAGGTAAGCAACGAGTCACTTTTTCGCACATTTGATCTTTTTACCAAAACAAATACGAAAAAGTTTTGTTGTCGGAATACTTGTACAACGGCTAAAGATATTATGCATGTAATGTGTAAAATAAAAGAACTGTGATAAGACTTGATAGAATGAAAGGCGATGTGATTGAAAACAGATTCAAAAATTTTGTTACTGCATCAACACGGAAATTATTTACTGCAACACTTAATTTTCTTTATCAAAACACATTGCAACGTTTGAAAATAAGCAGAATAAGAATAATGTGATAGAAACGAAAATGATTTTGCTAACTGTGAGAAATGACGTTGAAGTATTATAGTAATTTCTTAAAGTTTTTCTCTCGTTAGAATTCCACGATTGGTCAGACGGGTCGTTTTACATAATTCTCGAAAAAGTCGTGGAATCGACACCTCCTCCTGTCTCGCAAACAAGAAAAGACGTACCGATTCACAGGCAGATAACGAAGAGCTGGACGGGAAGCTGATTCCTGGGTTTCTCTCTCTCTCTCTCTCTCTCTTTCTTTCTTTCTTTTTTTCCGCGGACGAACTTAAGCTTTCAGGTCAGGTGCGCCCGATGTCGCGCATTCGCCCGACACGATATATGTTTCCTCTTTCGGCGCACGTACGCGCTACGACGAATTTATATGTCACACCGGAATAGGCTGGCGGCCGTGGGTCTTCTTATGGAACTGGGACAGGTTTTCGGGGTCTGTCGCGAGTAGCTTACGCTTTGATTTAAAGAAATGTCTCGTCTCGCCTCAGCCGTCTCTGTCAACGACGTCGTAAAAGACATCTTCCACTTCGTATTCTCTAAGAAACTTAAAAATATAGCGATTAAGTGATAAAGAATCATCGAGAACTTTTATTCATGGATGCGAAATATCGCAGAGTATAAATTTCCGGTTAACAATTTCCGGTTTGTATCGGGTTTGCGTATTTTGCTTCTTAAACATAACATACATATATTAATATATATATTAACATACATATATTAACATATATAGTAAAGAAGTAGAAAAAAATATTAAATTTTTTATACATTATAATATATATTTCTAAAATATATATTTCTAATATATATTTCTAAAATAATATATATATTTCTAATATATATTTCTAAAATAATAATATTTTTATTTGATATATACTTGTGCGTAACTTAATATAGTAACAAAAAGTTTTATAATGTAAGACATCTCGTAGCTTTTTTAAAAAGGTGTGACACAATATATAAAACCTCTGTTCAAGAAGTATATCTTTCTCTTTCTTTATTATTTTTTTATATAATTTTATTAGAGTTATATTTTATCAGTTATTTAGTTATTTTAGTTATTTAATGGAGTCCTTACATTTTTTATTTGGTTATATTTATAGCGCAGTTGTATTTATTTAAATCGAAACTAATTTAATAATTTCGAAAAAATATTAGTTTGTCATTAGCAGATTAACGTGATTGTTAATCACGAGTTCAGAACTAATCAAATTTTGATCGTTAAGAGAATTATGTATTTTTTGTACCTCGTTGAAGAAGAACGCTGGTTTGCTGAAGTCTGTTTCGGAGAGTAATAGACGAACAGTTCCATCTATGCCACATGAATTGATATTGGCATTCAGATATAGCCATTTGTAATCCCTTAACTGCAGCCATGGTAGCATCGGGATTTATATAACAAAGCTCGCGTTTTTCCTTTGACAATCCTGGAATGCCGCCACAAGTGATGTCATTGCCATTCATCCAATTATCTACGGAGTTGCTCATCAGACAAGTTGCGCTGAAAAAAGTTGTAAACTAATAATTGATATATGTCGCCTATTTCTTCAATCATCATAAGCGGAGTTACTATTAAAATATTATACGTATAATAACTAAACGTGTATAAATTGAGGCTATGATTTTCTTTTCTATCCAGATTAGATAATCTAGAAAAAAATATACTTACAAGATACTAACAAGATCAAAATCAAATTTGATTTACCATAAATCGTAAGGATTTAATTGAGAAGCAAGTAACTTTCTTACGGGAACGGCTAATGATTTGTGTAATTGTGACTCGAGAAAATTCAGCTACCTAAAGATATTTACGATATGCCATCATTTTTTATCAGAATTTGCTTGTTTTTCTTTATTCATGACTATCAAATTAGCAATCATTAGCATAAATCGACACCTGTGTTCTCAGCTATGTGTAGTAATTTGAATATTTATTTCGTTTAATATCTTTGACAAATTCATTTTTTTAATGATTTCTCATTGATTTTAATTTTTTTATATAGATATGTTTAATTAATTTTTTCTTTTAATTTAATTTAACTTAATTTTATTTATTTATTTATTTATTTATTTACATTAGATGTGTATTTAATTTTTTTTACTGTGTTGAATACAACTTATTTTTTGTTAGTTTTATTTATTATTTAGTTAGCATTGCGGAGCAATATTACATATATTGTATTTTATAAAGTTTTTGTTTCTGATGAAACTTTTTGGTAATGTTTCTTTTTTCTAATCTTATTTATTAAAGAAGATTTATGCATCAAAACATATATAATCATAATTTGATACATCAACAGTCTGTATATTGGCTCGTATGATTTGTGACTTATTGTTGAAAAAATAAGAAATCATAAAAAGTCATTGAAAGTGTGCATTTTCCTTTTTTCTTGCAATTTTGATAGTTTGTTTAATAAGCACAAGATATACAAACATACTATCAGAATGTCCTTATTTTGTTTAAATATTTATCAGAAAAGATATATTTTTTGTGTATTTGCGCCTTACAATTTTGTTGGATATTTAATATTTTCTCACAAAAACAAGTGTCTTGATATAAAATGGAACATATTGTTTTTATATATATCAAATTGTAAAAAAAATAGATATTATGTAAAAATAAATAAAGAAAAGAACTGAGCGAAATAGATATATAAATCTTTATTACCAAATTAGAACTTGCATTATAGTCTTTTCATTGTCGTTATTTCTCTTGCTGATTGCGAACAACGTATATATTAGTTTAGCGAGTGTGATTAGTGAGGACGTGCGGAAGCATAGAAAGATCGGTCAAGCTTGCCACTTGGTTAAACACGTGAAACTGATTATCATTGAGTTCATCGCGCGAGTAACGGTGCTCAAATAATTGCATTACGATCATCGATAGTCCTAAACTACTTACAAAAAAAAACTTACAAATGGTTAACAATTTACATTTTGGATTTTTTTAAAAATGACTTTCAAGTCATTTAAATCACGTTAGTGTCATTTTTATATTGACGTTTTTATATCAACGTGGACTTCTCAGTTTATTAGGATTATAAAGCCTAATAAAAAAAAGTCAAATATCAAGTATCACATTTTTTATTTTTTATTTCATTTTTTTAGTAGCATCGGTGCACTAATAACAAATACATACAAATACATCTAATTGACGGTTAAATAAACAAAAACTTATAAATTTATTTTTACGTAGTATTTTCAAAACTTCCTTTTCTATGCTAATTTTATAATGAAAATTTACGGAAATATTGAATGACTCCAAAAGTCATACGCATCTCGGAATTTATACTGATACAGCATTATTAATCGTGACAGGCTGGAATACTGGTTTTACAATCGCGCGTGGCTGAACCTTTCGCGCACGCGTGCAACGCGCACAAGCATCCGTTTTCCTTCGGCTTTACGAGGCTGAGGGTCAAGAGGTGCAAACGCTCTCAAAAGAAACTGATAAAACCATTTCTGTCTCGTCGCGTCTGTTTCTGCTATTGCGCATCCTGTGAAAGAAGAGGAGATGGTAGAAGAGAAAACTCAACTTCTCCGTCTCCCTTTGTATTTTGGTTACATTCGTTCCCTGCTTAGTCGCGATAACGGCACCCATCTCTTAAAAAAAAGAAAAGCTCTTAAAGTGCTATCTTAAGTGACGGCTGCTGCCTAATGGCCGCATATTACAGTGTACCGGGCGTTAATTAATTTTGAAATGGAAAAAAAGAAATAGCAAGCGTACGTGTTATATGTACGATTTGAATCACATGCATCCAAGAATGCACACGAAAGCGAGAGAAGTTTGTTTGTTGCTGTGAAATCAACAGAATTTTAAAATTTCTTATATCACACCGTTAATTGTTTTATTGTATACTTTTGTAATATTATTTATCAGGTATATTTATACTTAATATCTAGTATTACGTACATGCACGCTGTGTTGCAAAGAACAAATCCTTTTTTAAAATCTATAACTCCTTTTCCATAACATCTTTAAAAAAGTTTCAAAAAATTAAGCGGTTTTTTATATCATAAAAAAATTAATTATTAATTAATTAAAAATAAAATAAAAATAAATTAATTTCATAAAAAGTTATGTAAGTTGTTAACATGTAAACATATAGTCAAAACTTCCCATCAATAATCACAGAACTCATAAGATAGTCAGCGCATCGCAAAAAGATCGCCGTTCCATGCAATCATTAATCTTTTCGCAGCGCCTCTCTCTCTCTCTCTCTCTCTCTCTCTCTCTCTCTATAGTTTATTTTTTCATTGGTGCGGCTCTTAGAGGAATTGTAAGCATCTGCAAGATGTCACAGGCAGATACAAGGCTTTCCGTGGATCGCTTCGTTATCTGTGGATACAAATTAGCGGACGAGCTTCTTCTAAAGTTAAAGTTGTGTGTAGCACCCGCGCGAACGAAGAAACAGGAGCAAGACGACGAAATTGGCGACAACAAACGGAGCGGATAAAAGAAGAGTCTCGGGTAGAATGGTTAATAATAAGAAGAAAAGGGAAAAAGTTCCGGAGATGATGCTACTACATAGTGTGAGAAAGAACGACGACGAAGAAGAAAACCATACGGAGAGAAGATAAGGGTCGCGAAGGTTATTGAGAGCTCCCATTACCGGTACATCGTTGCACCGCTGCTATCTTTTGCGCTATTGATGATCTACCGAAAGCAGATTAATGATCTTAACTCTTCCAACAAATTGTTGAAGGCACCGCGTACCTGCGGAAGAAGTCGGATTGTATCAAGAAATTCTTCTTGCTAACATCTTGTCTCAACTTCTTCGCATGTGAGTGTCTCAATTCGCAATTAAGAAACAAGTAGATATACAAAAGCATTTATTAGAACGCGCAAAAATTTGTTACATTTTTGGTGTAATTTTTTTCTGTTAATTAGAAATAATACTTTAACATTTTCTAGATATATTGCATGTATATACATATACATATAAATATATATGTTAATATTTTTTCTATGTGTGTATTTTTTATGTATAATTGAACAAACTGATGCTACTTTGAATAAAATAGTAGATCACTTATTTTACGCGAAAGTAAAAAGAAAGAAACTAGTTAATTATTTTCTAATTTGTTAATTCTAGAATCTTCAGGTAAGCAAAGTATAACATTGCATTACTGATTAAAAGTTAAATAAAATTTTATATACGTAAAAATACATGTGTATATATATATATATATATATATATATATATATTTTTTTTTTTTTTGTTTTGTATATATATATATATATAGAGAGAGAGTAAATGGGGGTAAGATGGCCATAGTTTTCTTTAAATGCAAAAAAAAAGACTTGTATTTTTGTTATTTTTTAATATTGTTTTTTTATTTTCTTTCACTGAAGCTTAAAGTAATAATAACTATCAAAATTAAAGAGAAAACACTTAACAGAAATTTAATATTATATACAATATTAAAATTTGTGCATTGGCCATATTGCCCAACTTTTAGAGGAAAGATGGCCATAGATGTTTTTTTGTAAGATATAAGTAAACCTTGTAAATATGTAATTTAATTATACATTTAGTCATTATATGTGAAATACAATATATTTATTGTACGTAAAAGATTATTACATATTGTTGTTAATGTTTTCATGCATAGTATGTTTTTAATTA
>QVOB01026021.1:0-50030 GCA_014839585.1 Pseudomyrmex concolor
TAATTAAGTCACTTTACTTATTAAACAGGAGCATCATCTTCAGCGAGCAATATGCACTGGGCTTATTATTCCTACTCCTGAAGTAACTGATCTGGCAGATGTGGAAGCTTATGACAAAATATATCCTGCTGATTATAAGCTGCCACGCCAATTAATACACATGCAACGTAAGTAAATGTTAAAATTCCAATTTTATTATTTTATAATAAATTATATAATTTGTGTGCAAAACAACTAAAGTATTATTTTCTTTTTACAGCCTTTGCTATGGAACAAGATATACCTGATTACGATATGGATTCAGAAGATGAAAAATGGGTTGCAGTGCAAAGTCGCAAAATGGACTTAACTCCTCTCCAATTTGAAGAAATGATGGATCGTTTGGAGAAGAGTTCAGGACAAACTGTAGTTACCATCAATGAAGCCAAGTCACTTTTAAAAGAGGATGATGATTTAATTACCGCAGTTTTTGACTATTGGCTCAATAAGCGTCTCAAGACTGTAAGCATATTTTTACAATCTAATTTTAAGGTTATGTTACATTGGCTTATATGTATGTACAGAAAATTATTTATATTGTACATATTGGATGTACATGAATGTCATTTGGACATGCTTATTTTTGTTTACAGAAATTCAGTTGCCAGTTTTGTTCACATTTCTGAATAATTTTTCTCAACAATTTTTTATATTGACAATATGATTTATTTTTTACAGCAACACCCATTGTTATTAACGGTTAAAACAGAAAATCGATTTGGCTCGGCTACCAATAATCCATATCTCGCGTTTAGGCGACGTACCGAGAAAATGCAAACTCGGAAAAATCGTAAAAACGATGAGACTAGCTACGAAAAAATGCTAAAGCTTCGTAGGGATCTTAGTAGAGCAGTCACGCTTCTAGAAATGGTAAAACGCAGAGAGAAAACGAAACGGGAACATCTGCATCTCACAATTGAGATTTATGAGAAACGGTATATTGTCACACGATAACATTTTTACATATATTTCGTGTTTTTTTACTAAATTGAAACAATATCTGTCTTTATAGATATCAAGCGCAAGACTTCAGTGGACAAATATTGGCAGAAGTGTCGGCGTTAAAGACACCGAGACCAGCGTTTGCTCCGCTATTTACCAATCAGTTTGGCGTTCATCAAAACTGGACAAACAAAGTCTGTAAAGTATGTATACCCACACATAAAAAACCGTCTCAATATTTTACTTACTTTTATGTTTCAGTGAAAAATGGTATCAGTTTCCTTTATAAATTACTTAATAATACTGCTTTGTGATCTAGGACGAAGTAGTGCCCAGGAAAGAAAAGAGACAGTACAAGAAACGAAAACATAAAACGGATAGAAGAGGCGGAAGTTTAGATGATACTGGCGTTCGTAGCGGAGCAGGTAGTGGCAGCCGAGGAAGTCGTCCAGGAGTTCTTGGAAGCGGACTGGACCCGCTCATCAGTTCTGATGAAGAAAGTTCGCTTCCATCTCATTCGCACACTCAGACTTCGATACCTTCCGACCGCGATGACGAAGACACCGCAGACGAGGGTCAATTTGTCTTTCGTCGAAATAGAAATAGCACTTATTTACCGGTGAGTCTCATCTATTTCTTTTTTTGCTAGAAATATCAACTTCAAATCTGGTTTGTTGTTTGAATAATTATTAATTATTTGAAGTTACAAAACATAGGTTAATATTGTATCATAGAATTTATATTTTGTTGAGTTTTATTTGTTACATTTTGATCATTATCTGTTATTGCTATATCCCATGAATCATTCCTGAGTTGGAATTGATCGACTGATGTATTGATGAAATATATTTTCTAGATTTCTTCCGTGAATATCTCTTGTATTTGAGTAGATATTTAAAACAAGTACGGGAAATAGTCTTAAAACTTCTCTTTTTTCAGAATTGTAGATATAGAGTTTTTCTCCTTACAGCCTGTATCAGGTGGTTTTGGAAATTGGCCTTGGTGCGATAAAAACGAGGGTGGTTTGGCTGACAAGAAGTATAGGTTCGCTTTAACTAGCATCAGCAAACCGGTGCCAAGATGTATCGGTCTCGCACGACGGAGAATTGGTCGAGGTGGCAGGTACGATGCGCGAAAAATAAAAAAAAAAAACTTGTTTGCTGCGAAATGCGATGATTATTCTACACTGGTAACAATTTACAGAGTGATATTAGACCGCTGCACACCCGATATGGACGAAATGTGGTCTTCTTTAGATTTCACGATACAAGATTCTCAGCGTGATAAAGCAGATTCGAACGAGACTGCCACAGCGACGACTACTGTCAAGCAAGAGTGGTAATGCGCTTGTGTTTATATTTAGTAGCACATAGTATTGTAGTATCTATCAGTAAAGTTAGTATGTAATATATATATTTTTATGTCGCACATGCTACATTTGCGTTTTTTCGTGTTGCAGGTTGCATTTTCGACCAAAGACTCCGCCAGTGTCGGTGCACAGTCCAAGCGAGGAAAGTAGTTACGACACAGACTCGGATGTAGAGCCGGTAGTGTCTCGATCCAAGCTTCCATACCCGTTCCCGCCCGAAGCGACGTCCATATGCATCGAGGTGGAACCGGAACGTGCAAGCGATGAAGCACCGTTTGCAACAGAGTTCAACATTGCGGATTATTTCGCAGGAGACGGTGTATCGGACTTCGAGCTCGCGATAGCGGGTCTCAGTAGTAATACGGGTAGTTCGTATGTCAGTGGATTGACGGACAGTAACGTGAACGAATCGCGGACAGACGAACTCGGAAGTTCGCATTTCACGGTTATGCCGCTTACGAATAATCTGTTCGCGCCTCTCGCAACGACGCAGCAGATCCGGCCTTCTCAGTGCAGTGGTGGTTTTAGTGGTGATTCTAGTGTTGTACATACTTGTACAAGTTCTTCATCGATTCCTCCCCCGTCGTCGTCCTCCGTTGTCCCGTTTACGATTAATCAAGCCACGGCATCGAATACAGTGTTCGCGCAATGCACTGTCGGTGCCGCAGTCGATGCGCAGTCGAATCATCAGTCCAAGCAGCAACACAGACAATTACCGAACAATAGTACCGCTGCCTCCATTCTATCGAAATCCTTGACTAGTCCGACAAATAATAGGAATGGCGGTAGCTGCGGCAGTGGTAGTGGTGGTAGTGTTGGTAGTAGTGCGAACGTTAGAGTGTTCAGTGCGACCACCGCGAGCAGTGGTGGTGGTGGTAACGTTAGTGGCATCACAAACTTCGGCAACAGTCACCAGAACGGCCCGCTGTCACACATAAACAACTCTAACAATCTGACTAACAGTACCCATATTGTGAATAATCAACAGTCCACGTTAGTTCTGCCGCAGAAGCATCCACCGTCCAATTTGCTACCCAGCCTGATAGCGCAAAGTAAATTGGCGAGCCTCGC
The DNA here is from genome assembly GCA_014839585.1 of Pseudomyrmex concolor. NCBI lineage: Eukaryota > Metazoa > Arthropoda > Insecta > Hymenoptera > Formicidae > Pseudomyrmex > Pseudomyrmex concolor. Next base: position 3,422 of record QVOB01026021.1, read on the forward strand.
AAGGCAACAGCAACAGCAGCAGCAGCAGCAGCAACAGACGCAGAATCAGGCGCAACAAGTCCCAACATCCGGGGAAATTACGCTTAGTAGTAATAGGTAATTTTATTTTCATTCGTAACATTTTTGAAAACTGGACTGGAAAGAAATTGAACTAAAGAAATTTAGATTAATGCAGTTTTTTTCTCTTGCAAGTACTTGTCGCATATGTTGACGCGATTTGTTTATGATTCTTGATCACAATCAACATTAGAATTTAGTGATCATTGAATTGTTCATAGTGAATCTTTGGATATGGAGGTGGATGGAGTGGACAGTTCGCCGTGCGACAGCAAGCCGCAGCAGCAACAGCTTGTACGGGCGAACAAAACAAATTCACTAGCGATGGAAGTGACATGATGCCTGCTATCGGCACCCCTGTTGCCGCCAATACGTCACTGGGGGCTTCGCTAATTCTTTTACCTTGCCTATGATGTGTCTGCATCGGACGGAGAAATCGGAGATGCGTACTGAGGATACTACCGCGCTATGAACCGACGCGAGAAAAAAAAAGAGCGATACGGCTAGGTATAATTGCAAAACTGCTCCTTCGATCAGTTGCTTTCTTGCGGCGAGACAAATAAGCGATAATGTGGATTCTAATACAAGTAACAAGTTTACATTTTTCTGTTTATTGTGAGGATTATGTTTTGATAAGAAAGATATGCATTCTTCAAATTTCTTTTCCTTGCTCGTTAAATGAACATCCAATCTTGGAATCTGATAATGCAGATAATTTTCAGTGATTCTATTTATTTAGGGTTTCCTAAATAAAAATAAAAATGAAGATTAATATCTAATCAGTAAATTTGACTTGCGAGAGATTATAAGTTAATTATAGAAAAACTATATGTAATTAAGTGCTTTTCAATTAACGCATGCAATGATCGTTTTATCAATTTGAAAATCAACAATAGTTTTATTTGTTTAAAGCAAGGAAAAACGTAAATTGGAAATCTAAGATGCAAATTAAAATGTTTATTTTCACTTTAACTTATATATACATATATATATATATAATTAAAAAAAAGTTTTTAGTTATCAAGACGAAATAACTAAGCGTGTACATACAGCAAGCTTTCTCAAACACAACATTTAATTAATAAATTATCGAAATTCTGAAAAGAATGACTGTAGTATATCTCACAATCATAAAACAGAAGAGAAGCTTTGGTTTTTGTTACAAGAAAATGAATAAATATAATTTATATATCTCGAAATTACCAATAATTACAATAATTATATTGTTATTTTAAATAATAACATAATTATTATACTTATTATAATTAATTGAGCGATAAAAACTTTTTCAGAATATCTTATCATTGTCTTACACATTTTATGCTAAAATTAAACTATTAGATACATGAATTTTTGTTCATGGTGGGAAATTATTAGCAATAACAGTAATTATATTTCTAATGTGTTTGTTTATTAGCATGCTCGAGATGTACTTTCGCTCTTTCAATAAGCAACAACCACAAAAAAAAAAAAAAAACAGATTAATTTCTCGCGAAAGTATGTGATTTTTTCATGAAGTGTATGATTTTTCGTGTATATAGTTTCGATTTGAGAGTATTACGTGGGCTTTTATATATATATATATATATATATATATATATATATATATATATTGTAATGCTACTTTCTTGTATGTAATATAATATTACGTTAAAAAGGCTTCCAGGCTGTGAAATGTGAACGCTGCTATTATCAATCTTTGATAGCATTAAGTTATTGGAATCATGAAAGAACTCTTTCTTCCTTTTCTTTTTTTTTTCAGTAATTATCAAAAAAACGTACAGATTTGCGACTCGCGCAATAATAATTTTAATAATGTTGCGTTTGGAAAGCTTGTATCACAGGAACTCGCGAAAGTATGATATACTGTGTTAGAATCTACAAAGTTTACTGAGGCAATGTATAAGGATACTTATGTCTTTCACATTATAGCGACTGAAACTATCGTTATCGATGTATAGAGATGTAATTACGAAATATTTCGAGCAAAGATATTCGGCAAAGTAGATATACGATCGATATTAAATTCAATTGACTTTGAAGGCAAGATTTACTGAGACAACTATATATACGTGTGTTCTTCTACATACAAAACTCAATTTATTTCGTAATCTTTTTTTTTTTTTTTTTATTCTTCCCATGCGAATGAATTTAATGAAATAGAATTAAAAGCGAGCATTACGAAACCGCACCCTCCATATCTGTCTGTCCTTTTATATAGATTCGAGAATATTTTATCGACAAATATAAACGACGAAAGTGATGATATGTGTTCTTATTTAAAAAAAAAAAGAAAAAAAGAAAAAAAGTAGAATTCTTATGCGTTATTTGATCGCAATGTGAATATGGAAATTTGCCGCGTGATTTGAGAATTTCAAGTGAAATTCGGGCGTTATTAACATTTGTGTTTGCTCTCCGAAAAAGCAACACCAAATTAAATTCATTCTTTGTGCACGCAACACACGTAATTCGCTGCAAGTGATAAATTGTCTCACTGTGTTGATACAACTGAACAAATTAATCTTGAGTGGTGACCTAAAGTGTACACAATCGACTCGAGCAAAAACATGTTCACATTTAATCGACATGCTCTTTCTCTATGTAAACGAAAAATGTTGTACGTTTTTCTCTGAACCTCGACTTTTTATTATATTGAAAAAAAAGATCAACAACACACATAGTATCTCTTATTAGGTTTTCACATGTATCATGTGTCTATTGCACTCTCTTCCTCTTTAGTCTTTCTATACACATCCATTTTCCATTTTGCCACTTTGACAAAATGCAAGCGGTGTGAAACTGTAGAAAGCACGTAAAAGAAAAAAACGAGAGAATATCTTTACTATCGGATTGACAGTACGATTTTTTTGTATATTTTCATTTTAAACACACACACACACACGCGCGCGAAAAAATAAATTGTTTCAGAAATACATGGTAAAATTCGGAACAAATTTATTTCTTGTCGAGATATCTGACGTGAAAATCTATGACACCTTTCTGTATCTTACTATCCATTACTATCCTCTATATATACATATATATATATGGATATATTTAAAAATCCATATTTTACTTTGACATATATCAGTAGTTTGTACACTACACTTTTCCCTGTTCCTGTAAACTTTAGAACAGCTAAGAAAGGTGAAATTAATGAATCCGAGATTTACATATAACTCACAATTGTTATTCGCTGCAATATTGAAAATTCGCGCAAGTACACTGATCATTGAGTGATTATAAGAGAAAAATTTCTTATCTATATCCGTGAACGTTTGGTTTTCAAAGAAAACCTCTTTGCAATAACGAGCAATGAGACGATTATTTATCGCCAGCCGTAACGCTAGAGAACGGGAGTTATAAGATTAATGGTGCGAATATTACAAATTGTAGGGAGTTTTGAAATAATACGAAATATGAAACAAAAAAAAAAAGGATATATTGTATATATAAAAATAATTACGCTTACTGTATCTCTTACTTTTAGGTAATTAACTAAATAACTGTAATTATATATATGAAAAAAAAAAAAAAAAAGATGTTGTTGTGGTAGGCGCACAGCGAAAATGTGTACGAGAATTTATGAATTCAAGACGATTTTAGAAAAGGAGGAGTAATAAAGAAAAATTTTATCCTGGATAGGACTTATTATTTTGTTAAGGTCTTCACACTTTCTCGCCTGTACATTATCTAACATTTTTGTGAAATCCGTTTTCTGACACATATTTGTACATAAAATCTCTTTAGATACTCTCATTGTTTCTCTCGTTTTTCTCAGACTCACTGTTGTGCGCGAAGCCGTATCCTTCATTCTTCTCCACCTTGTTCGCTGGTGTACTCGTAGCATTTAGCTTTTATAAACGTTATTTGTTCGTCCGTAAAAATAAAACACACACACGCCACACACACGGAATACAGATAAAAATATGTATTGCGTACTGCGTACGTATATGCCACTGTATATCGAGATCTTTAGCATCGCCGTAAAGAGAAATACAAAAAAAAAAAAAAAAAAAAAAAAAAGAAGAACGAGCGATTTTATGTGAATAATAAAAAAAACCAAACTTGTTCGAGAACGTATTTGTAAAGAAAACAAAAAAAAAAGATAATCTGTTTATTTTAGTTGGAACGCTTTAAAAACAAAATATATATATACATATATAGTGGTATATGGATTTTTATATAAAATTTATTAATGTTAAAAATAACGAGACCCACACACAATAGCCATTAAAATTAAATAAAACGTCGAGAATCATTAAGATTTAATCGCTCCAACCAAAGACTGAGTTCGCTTTACATTTCTGATTTGGCAAACACGAAATTCCACTGTGTGATTAAAGACCGAACGTCGTCCGTTTTTGCGATAAGTCGCGATAGAAAAACTTGTTTTTTCTTCTTTTATTTTATTGGACTCTTGATCGCGTAAGATAAAAACTTGTATAAAAGTGTTATCACACGACAGCGCGTGCTGTAAAAATCACAATCTCGATGGCGAGATAATCAAATCGGGAAAGAAACAAAAAGATCTCTCGGTCGTATCGAACGGTGTGACTTCGTGTTTACCTAATTCGTTGCATTCGCGAAAAAAAAACAATAGTACATCATGTAAGAATAGAAGTAAGACAGATCAATGCAAATATATTCAGAGAGAAAATGATGTCGCGATGAGATGAAAAAGAACAGAGAAAAAAAGGCTACCGACTCGAATAACGAAAAGAGATTATATCGAGGGATTGGAATGAGCTTACGGTTTCAATAGATAATCCAAACGAGAGAAAGCTCTACAACATTTTCTGCGTGTTAAACAGATTTACGATTAATATCAACTGACGCGTCGAAACACGATGTATCTACTTGTACGTGTATTTTATTCTGTGAATATATATATATAAATATACATATACATAGTAGGGCTTCTGTGTCGCTGTGCGACAGGAAGATTAAATCTGGGAAAAAAAAAACAAAAAGAAATGACGCTTTAACCAAAGCTCCAGTTTGAAACGAAACTTCGGACGCGAGTATAATGAAAGAATGTTTCTCGAGAGAATAATTGTATAGTTCTCGGAGAACTTCGGGAGGAAGAAGAGGAGAGTAAGCTCTTATATAGAAGGGATCGAGAGAAAGAGATGTAGAGAGTTCTATATAATTACGTATATAGAATATTTGCTCTAGAGAACAGCCTTTCGACTTGTTCTTCAAATATAATACGTCATTTAATCTTCTGTCACCTGATAACACCTTTTTGCTGAGAGAGGACAAACGCGCTTGTTTCCAATTGTCAATGATTCGGCGAATCACATCAGATGTAATTGTCAAAATATATTGAAAAATATACAGGTCTTATTTAGAAAATAACTTAGTGTACACTTCTGGCAAATATACAATTTGTTTTTTTTTTTTTTTTTTTTTATATTCCTGAATCACAACAACAAACACGCGCGGCGCGTACGCACTCTTGGTATGTGTAATAACAGAGTTATTTCTTAAGAATTTAATCTCTTCAAAGAAACGGTTTATCTAACAATAAGTAAAAGACAGATAATATTTCTTTGATTTATATTGTGTATATTACTTAAGATAGAATAGAAAAAGTGTGAGAGTGAGAGAGAGAGAGAGAAAAGAAAGAGAGAGAGGTGTTACCAGGTAGATGAGTTAACACACATTTCCGACAACTTATGTATAGTGACCTAAGTATTAAATATTCGTAACAATTGCATTGCAATTAAACAGCACGATAGAAAACGATGTAACTAATTGAGTGTATATAAGTAAGTCAATTTACGGGTTGCATTTTGGCTATTAAATATATTCTAACTACTATCTGTAACTCTCTTATCTGATAGGGAAAGGGGGAAAGAAAAAAAAAAGAGAAAAACAAATTGGCGAAAACTTAACGAAACGACTATTGTACATATTCGTATACATATGTACGTACACACACATTACATTTATAGCTCGCGCGAGCTTGTACAATATATAAAATGCAAACATGACGTACATATAAAAATACATACATACATATATACATATATATATATATGGATATATATATATATATGAATATATAACGAGAGAAAGAGAGAGAATGCAGTGCGTTAAAAAAGCCACCGCTGTATGCAAGTATCTCCGAGTAAAGCATGTCGGCAAGTCAAAAGCAATTATAAAAAATTGTTTTGTATTTCTTATTATTATTATTATTATTATTATTATTGTTACTACTATTATTATTATTACTATTATTATTGCATTACACATATATGTTCCGTGCGCTACAATATAGCAACGAGATATTATTTTTAAACATATCGGACACGAATTCTCACGCAGCAAAGCTTCTTGTTTCTCGGACGAAAACGAGAGATCGCTGTTACGTTTCAACTACGTCGATAGTGCGACGTGATAAAATTACGCTTGTGGACACGTAACGATTGACATAAATTTGATAAAGCGGCAAATCTCTGCAAAAATAATAAACTCATTACATTGGCTGATCAAACTGGTTTTTTGTTTGTTTTTTTTTTTTTTTTTTTTTTTTAATAATTTAATAATTTAATAATTTTGCATCAAGAAAGTATCAAATATTTTTGTCATTCAATTTTTCAAACTAACGAAAAGTTGATCGATTAAAAATTGAAACGTCTTTCTCTCAGGAAATTAAAAGTTTTTTTTTAGAAGTATAGAAGATGGTTAGAAAATAGAATTTTTTCTCTGTAGTAAAAAAATTGAATTTTGTGTTTTTGCAAAGTTAACAGTTTTTTCATTCTTGAATACAATAGGTGCGAGTCTTTGATGATGTAATTGTCGCAATGAAACAAACAATATTTATCTTCTAATAAGATATTTATTTATTAATATTTATTTAATATCGCAAAAGCGAAAATAATTTTTACTCTCAATTGACAAGAAAAAAATTCAACATGGATTAGGGATTAGGTTGAATTTTAGATTCTTTACGTTTGGTACGCCACATGTATTTCCCGCCATATTCGCGACTTCGCGCTTGTGCACAGAATATTAACCTTACCTGACTTGTTATCGCACGAACGAAGCAGCAGATAGATCGCGAGTTTGAGCGCTGAACGGGCTTGGTACACGGTGTTTTCCCTCGTGTGTTCGTGGATTATTGTCGACTCTTCCTCCGCTTTTGCATGCGACTTCTGGATTTTTATTTGTAAGGTAAGACGCGAATAAGCAAATAGTAAACAAATTTTTCTTCGGTTTTTAATTGATTCTTCGACATTCGCTTGTATAGCTTTAAAGTAAAGTAAATAACAAGAAAGACATATATTTACACATATGTTTACGTCGTTGATACTTATTCTAACACAGCGGTACGATTTATATTTTAATTCCATTGCGTTTTAAACAAAATAATAATCTCGACGATAACTTGTGTACGAACTGTGTGTAGATATTTGACATTATAGTTTAAATTAAGTTTCACCGTCTTAATAAGAGATAGGATAATGTATGAAGAAAACAATAAAGATTGAGAAGCAACACGATTTAGAATGATCTGCTTGCTCCTCTAGGTGCGAGAAAATGTATTTCGATGCATTTGCATTTGATCGAATCGATGTCGTTATCGTTGCAACCGTTTTCTTTAAATAAGTGCATATCACATACATGATATGTAAAAAACGAATTTTATTTTTTTTTATAAGTATTATTGCAGTATACATGTGATATTTGACATTACCTCTCCTGGATATATTCCATGCCAAAAAACAGAAACAAAATACAATGGCACAAACTAAAATAGATCAGTTCTATAAAGTCACAAATAGCAAGACAAAAGTTGCCAATGGAAAATATATCATAGAGAAGTCTTCTAAATTCAGGAACACAATTGTGGATAAAAAAGTAAGTTAACTAGTTATTTAAAGTGCGTATAAGTTCAATAATTTTTCTCTTTAATATGATAAATATTAATTGTTTTTGTTATAACAAGCGAAGTCCACGTAAAAGAAGCAGAAGACCAAAAATGACGCAGAATAACAGCTCATCAGACAGTCAGTCACTGAACACTTTAGAAAACAGTCCAACCAAAGTTACACAGACTAAAACTGTGACGTCGCCAACCAAGTATAATTCTCCTATCAGAAGTTCATATTCTCTTGCATCCTCCAGTAGTTCAAAATTTACTCCAAAAACAGCATCACCAATAAAAAGCGCATTTGAAAGGACACAGAAAAACGCAAATTTGATACGCAAAAAATTATTCAAAGATAAACTAGATGAAATGACCTCTGAAATGATAGAAAATCTGAATTTGGCCAAAGAAGGTGCTATTGCTAACAATGATATTGACTTGGAGGAAGTCTATGCTAGTGGAGATCCAAGGTACAAATACAATTGTATTGACACCACAACTTCAATAAGATACGAAATCAACGACGTAATTGTGCCTACAGAGATGGTATCACGCCACTTCTTTTTAATGATTGTTACTGTTTTTTCTAAGCCGATTAATTGCGGATATTTCGGTGAGAATGAGTTAGATTTAATATACAAGCTGATTACGTTATCGAGGAATGCACAAGCTTTATTTATACGCATGCTAAAAAGGAAGCACACGTGGCACAGGATAAGCAACATCGATTACAAAGAGGTGTCTAGCGATTTAAAGCCAGTTTTTGACGAGCTTGTATTGCATTCGATTTTTAAAAATAGCATAGAAGACAAGGATATAACTGTTTTGATAAATTTGCTATCAGTGGATGAAATTCGCAAGCTGTGTCAAGAATATAAGATCAACACTGTCGGAAAAAAAGGAAATTATATAGAAGCGATCAAGCAGTTTTGCAAAAAGACAAAATCGTTATTTCCCGGCATGCCGAGTCCTGCTGCTAAAGTACGCGCGTCGGTCATCAAGCGATTAGGGGATTGTGTTTTATTGAACACTACAGTAAAAGAATTGGTTGATCGAATAATTACGCTACTGATACCCAATCGGGATCCTACGGAAAGTTTGTCCGATACATTTTTCACGACATCAAAAGTTGAAAAAAAAGAACTGAAGTTTCCAGAAGTAACAATAAGTGATTTTCCTCTCTTTTCCAGTAAAAAGCACTTGCTAGAGTATGTAATATTTTTTGTCTCATCTTACGCTTTGGTATATCTTCACTCTTCTTTTTTTTACTATGAATCTTATATTTACTCAAATTTTTACAGTTATATAGAAGCTAAGGGTGCACTAACGAATATATTGAGTGCGATTGAAAACAAGAAATGGAATATTGTACGAGATTTTGGGGATTTAGCTTTTCAACGTTTGCCTCTTCTACTAGAAATGGAAGGGCAAAGGTAAGAAAGTACAAACTGTTGAATGAGTGTGAGTGGATTTTTCGACTGTTTGGAAAGACCATGTAAAAACCAATTTGCAAAAATTTATCTTGTATAATGTGTCTGTATTTTACAGTCTTATGGATTCTACACTACCTCAGCATGTCAGACATTTTATGCCGGGTTACGTGTGGCTCAAAGTTCTGTCCAAAAGCATCGATGCATTTAAAAAGACCAAAGAAACTTTGTCGCAGGCAATCGAATATTTGCAGCAGTTAATAGATCAGGAATGTCATATGAAAAGTAAAAAAGGACAATGGTACTGCGAATTGATCAAGATAGAAGGTTTTCACAAGAAGAACCTCGACGAAAGTGTCGCGCTACTTTCGAAGGCAGTAACAGCCAAAAGCCTGACAGAAGTCGATAGATTAGATTTGTTAGAGAGAGCAGAGAAATTTGTTAAGAGAAAAACCGGCATTAGCCAACAAGCAAAAGAAGTTGCAAAAAATATATTAGATAATGTGCTCAAAAGAGCGCGACCAACGTACCGTATAAATTCTAATATAATAGAAGGGACATTATGTAGGTAAGTCTCATAAGACGAGTCTTCTTAAGTAAAAATTATCTCTTATATTATTTATAAAAATATACATTTCTTTCACAGGAATGTTACACAGAAGAAAAGTAACTGGCGTATTATCGATAACGAATATAAACAGGAGTATGGCTCGGTTGAAGATCTAGCGTTGTATCATTACGAACACGAGGGGTATCCAAATGGTGTGCACTGCGAGGGTGCGTTTCCGGTCCTCCTATTTGGCATATTATTTTGGGAAGAAATCTATAACATAAACATTCCCGGCGCTTACGTGTCAGTGTATCAGGACGCACCGTTGGATTTATATTCCTCGCAATTTTATGAGAATAGGAAGAAGCAAATTGATATGAAACTTGAAATCATACGAAAATACGATGTAGAGACTTTAAGTGAACATTTGCAAAACAATTTCAATTTACGCTGCGAATACAAGTCCGTCGCTAACTCCCAAGGCAGTATTTTCAGCGACAACAATAGTCTTCAAGTAAACAATTAATATCTGTAACTGACTAATATGTGTATATACACATACATGTATACATACACTAATAGCAAATACATATATATATATATATATATGTATATATATATATTTACTTTCATAAATATATGTATTTACTTTCAGGAACTGACTGTTTGTTTGGGAGTAGAAGGTATTGTTGGGATTTGTGAACGACTCATTCATAATTTTACACTTTGGAGGGCTGGATTCCCAGATTTAATTGTGTGGAACATACATAAAAAACAAGTAAGTGTGTATATTATTTGAAGAGGTGGTATAAACAAATTAAAAATCAAGTATTTTGTATTCACTTATGAATCTAACAAAATTGCATCAAATTGCAAATTTCTTGACATTACTTTTTTAGCACAAAATCGTGGAAGTAAAGGGTCCAGGTGATACACTGTCAACTAAACAAAAATTGTGGTTAGACTATTTGAGTCAACTCGGACTGAATGTGGAAGTATGCTATTGTGAGGTAAATTAATTTGTTTTAAATACCATGTAAAAGAGCTTATTTATTAAATATGTCGTAAAATATCAATCCTTTCAAGGCGCCAATGCTTCTGTCACAGTAACAGTACAAGGGCCTTTGAAATGATACCTGTGTGAAAAAAATAATTTATTAAAAACTTTCGTGCACATATCTTATAAAATAATTTCAAATCGTAAATATCTCAAGTAAATATATAAGCTGTCTTTCTATTACAGTCCGATGCGCAGTCACGAGGAGTTAAACGAAAACATTCAACAACTGAAATATAAAAATTCAACTATTTGTTGTCCGAATTATCGTACAATAAGCGACCGTTGTAATTAATTTTGCTTACAAAAACTGCCTTGCGTCGGACACATAGCTTTCCGATCGTAAATATTTTAACTTAAACATCAAATTTATGTGCAAAAGATAAAAATAAAATATATTATATTTTTATTTAATTCAGAGTCTATTAAACGCATAAATATTAGCATAAATATTAGCAAGTATTAGCAAATGCATAAATATTAGCAAGTATTAGCAAGAGTATTTTTTATAAGATATTGAGAGAAGTGAGTTTAACATATGGAAATTTATTTTATATACTCACTGAACTTTTCCTGTTGCCGGAGTTTCTTCTATATTGAATTCCGCGACAGGTACGTTACGTTGCGCTACTTGCGGCGCAAACATTGCCGCTGGATACACAATCGCTGAAGTTCCAACGACCAAGCAAGCGTCGCAAGTATCAACAATATCAACTGTAATATTTTAAAACAGATATCGAGATCTATTTGTTTCTTTTATATATATATATGTAACAATATTGAGATATGTTATATATGTAACTTATATATATATGTAACTTATATATATGTAACTTATATATATATATATGTAACAATATTGAGATATGTTTGTTTTTTCTTTTCATTTTACGCATTTTATAATGTGATGTTTTTTTTTTTTATTATAAAGTTTAAGTTGATCTTGTGTGATTTTTGTTTAAACTATTTTGTCATATTTTACACAAGTAAGACACATGTACATTTAATGTATATTTATTAAATAAAATTACATACGAGCTTTTTGTAGTACATATTCGTCCAACTGTTCACCGAACCACACAACATCAGGCCGCAACAACGCTCCGCAATCTTCGACTTCACAATGCGGCAATTCTTTTATCGGAATATTAGAGGACGTGATGCTCGGATCAGGAGATCTATTTAGATACACGTTGCCATCAGATCGATAAAAGGAAGAAACGTAACATTGACGCATAAGCCTGCATCTCCCTATTTCTGATTACGCCATGGGTTGCTTGATAACGTACCCTTTTCCCGCCAATGCCGGACAGATCGGCAATTTCTCATTAACAGCAACATTGCGACATTTGGTACAGCGTGTTCTATACAACGAACCGTGGAGTTCTAAGACATCCTGCGCTCCGGCTTTCTGATGCAATCCGTCGATGTTCTGTGTCACAATTGATACTCTTTTACCTTCTGCTATTTTGCGTTTTTGAAACTCCGCCACAGCTTCGTGTGCCTAAAAGAGAAGAGAAATATAACAATTATATTTTGTTATAAATACTGTTATACGAAGTAAGATTCAATTTTAATTTACTTAAATTAAAAATGAATTTAATTATTTGAAATAAACAATTAAAATTATATGACAGGCTTGATTATCTCCATTTTTTATGCGATTTGTAGATAATTTGAAAGAAAAAAAGGTTTTTCTAATTATGAAAGTACCTTGTTCGGTTTGACTTTGCTGACTAATTGTCTGCGATATTCGTAAAATTCCCAGACTAACGAAGGATTTGCTGCAAATGCTTCTGGTGTCGCGAGATTCGGCGCCTGGTATTTACGCCAAAATCCACCGGCACCTCTAAAAGTCGGCACACCGGATTCCGCGGAGATTCCGCTGCCGCTTAAAATCAGAATATTGCTGGCGTTCGAAAGAATCTCGCGAAAAGACTTCATAACGTTGTTCATGAGTGTCACAACTAATAAAAAGTAATTACAAATGATTAATTAACGATTCCTGCGAGTAATCATCAAAATGACGTCGTGTTTATGCTGATCAGCTGATTGACAAACCAGTGTTGAAAGATCGAACCAGCCAGCACCCAGGTGGTAGAAGCACGCACTACACAAGCCGCCGTCTATGTGCGCTCGGCTGTTCGACTCGTCTCGTGTCGTGATCACCACCATCTCGGTGCTGGTCAGTCCGGAGCAATGTACGCGAGCTACACGCGATTCGCGAATAATAGTTGCCAAAGCTGTTGCGAGACGAAGATACTGAAAAAGTCACATTTGGAAACAGCAAATATAAAATAAAATAACTTTAGTTGTGTAAACTTTACATCATAGTTACATTCTATCAAAATACCACACAATGCAAAGAGAGGAGAAACAATTGGATTCAGCTTTGGAGGCTATTATAATGCGAGTGAACGATCTGAAGACTGCGATCGCCGCGATGATTTTCAAGCTGGAGCACGAGTATGAAACTTTAAACTGGCCGAATTTTCTCGACAATTTTGCTCTTATTTCGGGCCATGTAAGTATCTTGTTTTGTTAATCAGTTAACACAATATGTGCAATAGTATTTTTAAAATGGTTCATCATTTAGTTATACATACAATTGTTATTGTATTCTGTACGTATGTATGTGTGCAGTTCAGTAGCCTCTCAAAGATTCTCAGCCACGACAAAGCGCCGAATCTCAGAAACCTGACAGTTTTGCCGTTACGCTTAAGTCCAGAGAAGGATGAAGAACTGCTTCGACTGACTGAAGGTAGAATTCCTACGTTCGCACATGACTTGGTTCCAGATTATTTGAGAACAAAGTTAGAGCCCCAAGCGGAACAGAAGATGATGCAGTTGGAAGCCAAAGCTGCGAATGTTAACCTTGATACCTCACATGTAAGACATAAACTTTTTACATGTTTTGTTTTGTTCTCACTATTTTATCACTAGATTCTTTCTTAAGATATGTAATTCTAAATTGTTCAAATATATCAAGCTATATTGCAATTATGCAAAAAAAAAAAAAAAAACATTGTAAAAATATATCCGATTACACAATTAAATATATATGTACATGTATTTAAGATAGATACATTGAAGCTAACTGAAAATGTTCTATTTTTCTGTGCTAACTAAACAACCCCTAGGACTACAATGTAAGCTAAATCAGATAGCTTCAGCTTTGCCAGTTCCATTCGCTTTGGGCTGAGATTGATATATGTCGCAAGCCTATTTGTAGCTATACATAAATAGCTATAAATGTGTAATACTGAGATATGTTCGCTACGCCAGTCAGAGATTTCCCAAATGGTCCATTTAGCGAGTGGAACACACAGATCTTGCCGTGCGTTAAATTTTCTGCTCACTTCTGTTTGGTTTCAGAAACAACTGACACAGTACACAAAGGTAGTTAATCATGTGTTGGAAATAACGAGTAAGGCACGTGAAGAATGGGAGAGCGAGGCTGGAGCCAGGGCAACGCAAGCGCAGACTTACAGCACTGCAGACACTCACACCCTATTAGCTGCAGTTTATGCTGGTAAAGGACTGAAGGTAAATTATTGTAAAAAAAATTTAAAAAAAGAAATTAAGTTTTTACAGAAATATATATATTTTTTTTTTGTGTTCATAGACTGATTCTATACAAATGGTTCAATCCGGTGTGAGTCCAGTACCTAATAGCATGATGGTAGGGAGGCCAGGCAATCAGCAGCAGACACCAGGCTTGGGCAATCCACCAAGTAAATAATTCTCTGAAAGCTTTTATTTTTTCACAATTATGCATATTTATAGTAATATCTGCTTTAATATCTTTCCACAGTGGGACAAATGAACAAAGCCCCAAGTGCAATAAAAACAAATATCAAAGCAGCGTCGCAAATTCATCCGTACAGATAAGGAGTATAAAATATCTATATAAGATTCAAAGAGTAATAATACACTGGTATGTTCCTATAAGATTTAATTAAAAAACAAGTTTCACTACATCTAATTGAAAATGTAAATAAAATCTATACTTTTTAATATACATATAAGCTACAAGATATGAAAAACTTGCCAACAATAATCTCTCTTATGAAATGAATTATATATATTCTCTAAATCTATTTTTAAATAATATATTTTCAACTAACATGTGTTTATTATATTCAATGTCATATATTTTCAACTAACAAGTACTTATTATATTCAATCAATACATCCATATACTTGCATTTTATGTATGTATTTTATTTATCAAAAATGTAATAAACAATGTATCATTTATGAGATACAATTGCATACGAACGAGGAGATATACATTTATTCATCACAGGTACAATGGTAGCTTCTAGGCCCTGTTCGTGTAACCAGCATAATCGATCCTGCAGAATAAGCGACTCTGCCGGAAGTTGTAGCATTAATTGTAATCCGGTGTAAATTTCTACAGCTTTCAATCTTCTCTTTTCTTTTTCCCATACTTGCGTTATATTCTTCTCCAATTCATCGTGTTCTAATTCACATTACATTTATATTTCGTATATTTATATGTATCTATTATTTTTATTATAAATTTTATAAAACTATAGATTTTTTAATTATATAAATTTTATACATAGATTGATAATTCAATAAGTGTTATTTACACGTATACATTGTAAATATTATCAGTTACCTGTTAACTTTGCGTTCGTGTCCGATACCAGATCGTATCTTAATAACGAGTCTTTAATGTAGCTTTGAAAATTCGAACACTGCGACTTTCTCGTGCTTTTTCGAACCTTTTTCTTGAGAATGAGATTATCTAAAATACACAAACTTCCGTGCAATCAATTAGTTTACGGGATACGTAATGCGTAATATTGCGTGCTTACTTTGTTTAGAATACAATTCCAACACGGCTCTGGCGAGAACGTAAAATGAATGCTCGTCGTGCTTCTCTCTGGGCATGTCGCGCCACTTGTCTGCCGATTCCTGACACGCCAGTCGTAAGAAGGGTACTCTTAAGAATTGCCCTACGTCAAAATTGCACGTCGCGATCACCTCTCGCAAAGAGGCAGATGTAGGAAAGTTGTGAAAATACTGCTTCTTTTGCGATGAAGTCCGCGCGTTGTCGCAGATCGAAAGTTTGTGATAACAGCAAGAAATCAGGATACAGAGTTTGACAGACTTCATTTCGCGAAAGAGTCTCGATGCGTTTATACTGAGATCTCCACAGGCGTGCAGACCGATCAGACAGACGTTCGAAAAGTCGGGAAACTCGAGTCGCAAAGTAGATTCTATCGTGTCGGCAGAATCACATGTTACTTCGCAATGAACGTATTTAACTTTGGTCAGGGAATCGGGATAAAATTTGCACTGTCTCGCGCGAGCTCTGTTGACATTTTCCTTGTCCCTTTCCAATCCCAGAACTTGATAATCGTACAAATAATGTAACATTTGGCACACGTATCCCTAGAAGACAAACATTACAGCACAAGCGAGAGATGACAAGTTTATAATTTCTGTTTTTTTTTTCTTACCAAACCTGCACCCAGATCAACGATCGTTTCTGTACCGTGTGATTTGCATTGCGCGTGCACTAAATTAGCCAAATGCATTATTTCATGTTGTTTCTTCTGGCTTAGACCTATTTTAAAATTTTGTGGCAATTCTGCGGAAGATAATACAGGCACAGGTGGCAGTCTGTTGATTCTTCTGCATTTGTCAACATATGCTTTTAATGAATCAGGCCATTCAGACTAAAAGAACAAACAATATGGATTTTAATGATTTTAAATAATCTGCGTTGCATTGTTATATAAAATTCTTAATTTTTCTTAACTCTTTCCCTCTTAACCTTTATTGTCTTTTCTATCACAAAATTATTGAGTTCATCATTCTCTAAGATTTCTAAATGTTTCATCCATTCTTTAGGCGTTGATTCTAAAGATGCGGTTGTTAATATTTCGGTTACTGGTACGTTGTGCAGCCACTGCATTTCACGAAATAAACATAACGCCTCAAAAAAATATTTCTTTTCAGCTTCAGTATCCATCTGCATCATCTGATAAACAATTTATTTTCAGGCGAGAACAGCTGGGAACAAGTCAAGGTGTAAGGAACTTTGCTGCAAATTAATATATTTTTTCACAGAAGAACGGAAGTTAGAATTTGATTAAACGATACTCATTTTTAATTTTTTGTTGTATATTTTATATACAAAATAGCATAAATTACAACATTATTACACGAACTAGTAACGTGCATTAGTTTTTTCACAATACTTTTAATACTCAATTGACTCTAACATGTGGATGCATATTAGAACAAACATTTGAGAACGGCACGTCGGAGGATATTTGCACTTCAACATGAAATGGAATGCGCTTTGCTACTGAAAGTAACAAAAACAATCCTATTCAATAGCTCGCGCTTGATCTGTTTCCTCCTGATTTAACACTATCCAATTTTCCGTTTGTCTATTTAAAACGTCAGCATTGACAGGTCCGATGAGCGCACGACCGACTTTGACACCGTCTTGACCAGGCTTCAAATACTTTTCAGCCACGTGCAAAAGCTGATCTCTAGTCACAGCCTTCAGCCGTTCCCTTTGTTTCTGAAGATCGTCGTCCGTGATGCCGTGTATGAATTTAGTCATGCCTCGATTACTGGGTGCAATGGGAGCATCGATTTGTTGAAAGACGCCTAGCTTTGCTTCGTCTACGTCGCTCTGCGGCAACGAGTAGTTAACTAGAAAATCGTATGTCTTGTCAAACACGTCGAAGGTGCGAGTGGTGTTCGGGTCTCTATATGAATAAAAGGAAAAAATTCCCTCGGATGTCAATTTCGCACCTCCGCCGTAAGCTCCACCTTTCTCTCGGATTTCCGGATGCAGATATACTGAGGAGATCAATTTGGAGAGCACACGTAGCGCGGCGTATTCCGGGTTCGTGTAAGGAACCGTCAGCACAGCCTTGGAACAATAGTTCACAGTGTATGGTAGAACGTAATGATTACTACTTTCTTTCGCATCGATGCTTCGATCGCTGGTGATTATATATGAATCCTTCGGATCACCTTTCAACGAATCGTAGAACGTTTGAATACCGTTGACAATATCGTCCTTATGATCTTCGGCTAAGTTAATAGCCGATCGCAGATGCCGCTTGTTCAGAACGTATTCGGCTATTTCCTGCATACTCTGCAACATACTAGTCAAATCGCGTATCTGCGCTATTCTCTTCATCCTTCCCACGTACTGCAAACCCGACAGGTTTTCCTTAACTCGGGCTATGGGGGAAATTAGACTGGCAGCGCTGCTCATTGCGTAGAGATGACCGGATTGCGAGATACCGTTGACCAAGTCGGCTGCGTTTATTTTTACGAGCGTTTCGAACCTTTGAAGATCAGTCAGTTTAACATTGTTGAACAATTCCGTCCATAGTTTCCACATGTCGTCCGAATTGCGATCCAGACAATACGATGACACGAATATCCCTTCCTCGTACTTTAGTTTTTCCTCTTTGTGTTCGGCGATGTGATTCGCGAAGTGCAAACCGCCAGTCTTCAACCGCATCAACTGATCGAAGCGTCTGTAATCGTAGTTCTGCGTGCCCATCTTCGCGATTACATAATTGAACAGTGGTAACAGTTGCTTCAATTCAATCGGCAACGCCTGCGTATTGAGTATCCCTCGGTAATAGGAGATACCATTTGTCGGCTGTATGGACAACTGAAGAGGCACTCGAGATATCTCTAAATCGAATGTCTTGTATCTGTCAACGTCAGTCTTCAAGTCTTCTATTTTCAGCGTCGGCAAAACTCCGACGTCCTCTTTTTTCTGTTGCTCGGCAAGCAGGATTTGGCCATTTTTGTATATATGTTCCTTTTCTTCCTCGGAAAGTTCGTCCAATTTGGCTTGCAGCAACTTCTGCTCGGAAAGCACAATATTCTCCTCGTACTTCTCGTCGGGCGACATTGTCAATGTCAATCTGTGATTGTTATTTCTAAGATAAGTCTCAATCAAACCCTGCAAATACCTGGGATTTTCTTTCATTCGCGATGTGAATTTCTTGACTGCGTCGTTGATTCTCAACGACTGTACCAAGTCGCCGTTGTGGTTCCACAACGGTGTCAGATTAAAGAGCAAGTTCAGACCGAAGTTCGATGTTTGGTGCTTCACTTGGAGCTCGAAGCCGTGCAAAACGGCTTCGATGTGATCCTTATCGAATCCCTCCTCGATAACCTTCTCCACAGTGTCATTGAATATTTTTTCAATTTTCTCAAAGTCTTCAGGTTTTACACCCTGCAAGCTTACGCTGAACATTGTGTCTCTGCACTGGGAATCAAAGCCCACGACCGGTCCGAAGCCGGTGCTTATATTCGACTCGATTAGAGATTTATAGAATGCTGAATTCGGACCTTTCAGCAACAGCTCCGATAACACATACATCTCAAAAGTCGTCTGTATGTCGGTTATGTCGTTGCACAAGCAAGCGATGGCGATTGTGCTATTCCTGCTTGGATCGGCAAGCAATGGATCTGGTCTGCATGCGATGTGCTCCTTTCTAGCTTTGTTCCACCGATTTTCCGATGGCACTTCCGACATGGAAGGATCTATCCTGTCGGATAGGAACAGGTACCGATCGTTAATGAATTTCAAGTGATCCTCCAGCGGAAAGTTTCCGTACGAATAGAAGCGCGAATTGGATGGATGATAATATTTTGCGTGGAAATTAAGAAGATCTGTGTACTGCAGATTCGGTATGACAAGAGGATCACCGCCAGAAATGACTGAATACGTGTTACTCGGTAGAAGCGAGTTCAACAAACGCTCCGCCAGAATAGATTGATTGTCGTTAAAGACACCTTTCATCTCGTTGAAGACCACGCCTTTGAATATGATGGAAGAATTCTTGTCATTGACGTCCATATGCTCCAGTCTCCATCCCTCCTGTCGGAAGTCCAACTCTCGTAGATTTGGTTTGAAAACAGAGTCTAAATAAACCGACTGCAGATTACGATAATCCTTCAAGTTTTGCGTGGAAAATGGATATATGGTATAGTCCGGTCCAGTCATGGCGTTCATAAATGTTGCCAGAGATCTCCTCAGCATTTTGAAGAACGGATCTCTACACGGATATCGCTCACTGCCGCACAGCGTAGTGTGTTCTAGTATGTGAGGCAATCCAGTGGAATCTTTGGGAGTCGTACGGAATCCGATAGAAAACACATTGTTGTTGTCGTCTCTTGCTAAGTGCAGATATTGTGCGCCCGTGCTCATGTGTGTCAATCTCACTGCTGTGAGAAATAGTTCGTCTAGTTTAGTAACTTCATCTACTATGAATCCATGAAGAATTGCGCCCTTCTTGAATTTGCCCAGTTCCTCTTGTGGCAGTTCCTTTGGTAAATGTAGAGCGCTTGATTTGGTTTTCTTCGATGAATAAAAGGTGCGATATTTGAAATCTTGCTGCAGAGTTGTATTATTTCTCAGGGACGACGTTTTAAAAACTTTTAATAGCCTCAGCATTTTGACTTCAAAATATTTATAACAGCAGGAAGATAAATTGCATCTGAAAATAACATAACGTAATATTAGGTGAAGTAAAAAGTTCTGAGCGTTTTCCGCTAAAGATATCTAGCGGAAAACGCTCAGAACTTTTTACTTCACCTAATAAGACTAAAGATTTTATGTTAAAAATCATTTAAAAGTTTATTGTTTTTAAGTATCTTTTTTTTTTAATACAATAGTTTAATTATATCGTAATACTTACTAATATTTCTTTTAAATAATTATATAAATGAGAATTTAAATTATGTATAAAACTCAATTACAACAGACACAATCACTGATAAATATTTCACTTCAAAACATGTACACACATACTTCTATGTACTAATCTGAAGAAAAATAGAAGTAAATTGATAATATCAATAATTTACATTAGATATAAGTAGAAAAATATTTAATGAAACATTAATAAATTTAATCCAAATTTGTTGATTATTGATTTTATATATAGCATAAAATCTAATCAAAAAAAGCATAATAGGAGCTGAAAGGATGTTATTTTTTTTTATTAAAATAACAAATACATCTTACTTTTATTAGCAATAGAACAGTAAAAAAATATGATATAAATGTCAGAAATAAAAAATCTGATATATAGAAAATTTGTAATCAAGATACATGTACTTCATACATAGTTTGCATGACTGTTGTGTGATAATGTATTTCACATATATATATTAATTTTTTGTATACTTGTACACAGATGCTCGCCATTGTAACCTACAGATTTAAAGATTCTATGTAAATATTCAATCTTTGAAATTGGTAACATGTAGATTTTTATATTTTTTAACCAAACTATACTTCTCAGCTGAAGAAAACTCAGTACATGAATAGAAACTGTTCTATTACTAATACAATAAAATCCTATTTGATTTTTGAATAAAAATCACGCATAACGTTCTTGCTTCAGCTCGTTTCATTAGCTTTTCTAGAAAAATATTACTTAAAAATTTTTGAAACCAGCCAACAGTATGGAAATTTATTTATACATAGGTAATGCCAGTGAAGTAAATTCTTGACTGACGCAATAATAAGCACATACCGGTGCTAGCGAAGAAATTAACCAAGAAATTTCAAAGAGCTTATAATCTTACCCCGTTTGTCTTGTCAGTTTTCTAAATTGATTTATTGCAAAGTCGCTCGTCAAGTATTTTTAACACATTTACAAATTTCGTGAGAAAAAAATTGAACTTAATTAAACTGTCAGAGAAAAGCCTGAGAGCGGCCAGGCTCCATAAGAAAATGTGTAATCGTTTTGCCGCCCCGTCCCGTAAGTCAGCGCAATGTTCACGGTGCTGCACATTGGCAACTACGTAGCCATGTCCACGAGCGACTTGTCGATACGTACGCTATATCCAAATGGACATGGTTCTATTCTATGTTATATGCACGATTCCGAAGTGTCGAGAAAGATAAATATATTTATATACATATATATGTATTTAAATATAATTTTTGCATTTATATACAAAATAGAGCTATTTATAATATAATTTGTTATTATACATTGTTCATTTTACGCACGTTGTCAATTGTTGTACAATTTGTGCCACGTATGTATTGCATATATAGTAATTCTAACAAAAACAAATCTCACAACATTTTATAAAGAAATTAACACAAAAATATTCTGTACAAAATATATTAATGAATATTTAGACTAGAAACAAATCGTAATGAGTGAAATAAGATATTATTATGTACAGTAGTGTAGTATGTACAAAAGTATATCAAAAACTGATTTTCAACTTTTATCTTAAGATAATATAAAATATCTTGAAATATTAATGCTGAAAAACAAATGGATTATTTTCACTTATAGAATAAAACTTAATTTGTTCTTTTGTGCAATGCTGCTTCAGGATCTTCAAATAAAGAATATCACATAAAATAAGAATTTTATGTGATATTCTTTATTTGAATTTTTATGCGAGTTACAAAAGTTACTTCCAAAATGAGTCTTATATCTAAATTAATCGCCAATTGGCTGATTGGAGTGTTGCTTCAGAATCTTGAGTATATTGGCGTAATTCGAGGAGAAAATAATGGACAGCTTTTCTTCTGCCTGTCGCAGCGGTGTCTTGTTCTGCAGATTGCGAGCGACAGTGTTTGCGCCGCATCTAACTAACAGACCCACGATTTTCACCTTGCCTGCCACGGTAGCCAAGTGCAGTGGCGTGTCGCAGTTGCCATCTTTCGCGTCCACGTCGCATGTTGCGCAGTTCAACAGCAGCTTCGCCACGTCAATGTGATCATGCAGGCACGCTAGATGCAGCGGTGTACGACCCTCCGACCCGGTTATTACGTTCACGTTCGCGCCAGCGTCCAGCAGTAGCTGTACCATTCTGGTCCGACCGGTCGCGCTCGCCACGTGCAACGCCGTTTCGCCGATGCTGTTGCAGGCGTTGATCGCGAGCGTGCGTTGCCGCCGTGTTCGCTCCAGTTTGCACTCGCCGATAGCTGAGCAACGCTCGCAGTCACACAGCGGGTGATGGCAGAGACTTGCCCGAGTATCCGATGGCCGTTCGCGATAAACTTCCAACCCGAGGTAATAACACGCCAAACATATATCGCCGTCGACTATAGCGGCGAGCAGCTTGTCCATCATACGATGCTGCATTGTCTTGGCGTAATTCTTGGGATGCGATAAAGTCTTCTCCGAGGTGGTCCAATAACATTGTTGGAAGACCAGCGGTTGAGAGTGCACAAAGTTGGCACGTGTTGACAGAGCGGCTCCGTCGCTTCTAAGCAGATCGGCAATGCTCTCGCTATATGTTACAGCCAACGGTGTTTGACCTTTTTTATTAATTATCTTGCGGTTGGCGCCATATTCCAAGAGAATGCGAACAATCGCGCCGTATCCCCACCTGGCCGCGAAGTGCAACGGTGTGTCGCCGTTCTCGTTCGCGGTATTCGCGTTGACTGGCATCCTCATGTGTTCCGACAGATACAACAATGCCTTCACACAATTCTCGTGACCGCGATCAACAGCCAGATGTAGAGGTGTGTTCCCTCGTGAGTCGGTCAGTGTGGGATCCGCGTTTGCGTGCAGCATCAGAAGTAAAATATTTTGATAACCCTTGACACACGCATAATGAAGAGCCGTCAATCCGTCTGAGTCAGCGGCGTTTATATCTGTCTCACGGTCGAGAAGGAAGTCCACGATCATTATCTGATCGTACAGTACCGCGACGTGCAACGGAGTCAGACCTCTGTCGTCTTTGGGATGCGCATTCAGATCTTTTTGCTTCGTCCAGTTTTGTTCGCAAGACGCACAGCTACACAAAGGATGGCAAAACGAAATATGATCGACGTGGCTCGATTCTTTGTGAGTCAACAGTCTCTCGACTTCGGGTAAATTGCCGTTCTTAATACATGAGAACAAATAACTGACGGACGAACGTTCCGATTGCTCTATTTGCTGATTGTCATCTCTGCAGATTGCTCCAGACTTGATGTGTTCTATCGCAGCCTCCAATGACGTTATCAGGAAGCCAGCTTCATCAGTTTCGTGAGCGGAATTGGTAGAGAGACGAAATTGTCTCATGAAAAGCAGCTGTGCTGTCCAGTTAGATAGACCAGCCTTGACGACAAGGAATACGAGCACCGGCAGAAGATCGTCCGACGACACTGACGACGTTCCGCGCGATATATAATTCACAGTTCTCTTGAGACATTCGATCTTACCTAATACAGTCACGAAGCAATCTAGTCGCGAAAGTTCAATCTTTCCTCCATAGACACGAGACTGCAGATCAGACCGTACACGGAGATCGTTCAATTCGATCTCGTCTAGATTTCTGATAATCTTGTTTAAGCATGCATCTTCTACAGCAGTAAAAGCGGACAGCGATTTTAGCAATACATCTTTTAAAGCATACAGAATATAAGTCTCTAGCGATACTCTGACATTTCTATGATAAAGCTTGTCACCTGAGACCTTTTCTCTTAATGTTGCATCTTCCAGCAACATCTTGAGACAATCTGTGTACAATTCGCGCGCTAGATCTGCCTGCATTTGCGCAGATTTGCAATCTAAGCTCTTGTTAACATACAAAAACTCTTTGATCTTGTTATCCAAGTCGTTGCGGAGTTGCGTGTTGGCCACTTCTACTTGAAGAAAATTCACAGCTTCCTGGAGATTTGTGATTAAGCTTAAACTGTTGTTTGATATATACATAGTAGCCTTTAAAGGCCGCTCTACGCACCTACAAATAACAATGTAATTAATTAGCGACAGTTTTTTAGAATGTTGTTACGTTTAAAACTACTTGCTTACCACACGCAGTATTTACGCATGTCTCTGCTGTAGAAGATTTCTTCGAAGAGTAAGCGCGAGGAAATTTGCTCGGCATCGTCGCGAACTTCAGTCAGAATTTTGTCGGCGAGCAGAATTTCCTTTCCGCTCAGACTATTAAATCGAGCAGCGAGATCCTGCCGGGGAATCAGAATGTGAGCGTTAACTTCGTCGTCCTTTAACTCGCGAACGACGAAACTTCTGCTGCGCGGAACACAAACGATCCAGCCCTCCTGGATGACTCGCTCGAGCGTGGATTCGTGTTTGTTCTTGAGCTCCCGCAGGAAGTGATTCTCCGTCAGGTCCTCGTCGTATTCTGCATTCATGATGGCTGATCGTCCGCGAGTTTTTTTTCTCTGAACGACGGATAATTGAAATTGTTTGTGCGATGCAGATGAGTGTCACGTAAAGCACGATGGAACGAAGCTACTGTAACGGCTCGGAAATAGCCGTGTTCTCGGTGAGGTAGTCGACATCGTGCACGACACTCTCATCTCATAACTGTATGACAGATGATAATTAGGTTAGGTTGCACTTCGGGCGTGGGTTAAGGTAAGGATAGGTCGGCCGTAGGATGTGTGTGTCACCCTACAGGTAACATCTAGGTAGTTATATTTTTACAGAGTATGTTTTTATATTTACCAAGAGTGTTTTTTTTTTCGCAATGATTTCTTAAATTAAATAATATATTAATTGATGATTATTTATTACAATAAAATTATTAATTCATTATAGAGAAAAGAGTGTGTTTCTATATATATATACGCTAGATGCAAATTTACCCAAGCAAATAACCAGCGAGGATCTTCGACGAATGAAGAGAAATTTCATTGAAATTATAATTTGTTGCTGTCGTGCGCCATATTTATCTATGAATAAATGGAGAACTCTTGTATATTGTATATTAATACGTTTATAAGAGATATAACAACAATCAAAGAGACAAAAAAAGAGACTTGAATAGAATTGATATACAGAAGAAAGAAATTGCACACACACACATTCATATACAATAGTTTTATTTATAGTTAGATAATCAATAAACAAAAATAAATATTTTGTTCATTACGTAATCTTCTTAGTACGATCCAAGAGTATCTAAGGATTGCCAACCCATTCGGACCAATTTTGAATCTGCGCGTAAAGCTGTTTTCCAGGACTCGCTGTTGCGCCTACCTGTCGCGCACCGATCACGCGTACATTGCTTCGGAGCATACCCTGAGATTTACCGCATTGTATTAGTTTGTGTGCGGTATTCAACATTTTCTGACTAGCGTCTTTATCTAAAGAAAAAAAAGAAGAAACAATATAAGCATTTGTCAAAATAACACGCCTGTGAATCCGTCGAAGGAGAAACATTACCGACTAATTAGATTATTTAACCAAATAATAGGATCCTAATTAAAAGACTATTCAATTAATTACAACCGTCCGAAAAAAAACAACAATTTTAAACTTACTTTCGAAATTTCCAATGAAAGCTATGCCGATAGATTTTTTATTGTATCCGTACGTGTGCGCTCCTTCGCGCGTCCAACCGCATCCCTCGTACACGTTTCCATCGCCACCGATTAGAAATCTGCGAAAGATAAAGAGCAATAAGTTGTAACTACAGTATTTCTCGAGAGAAACGCGTACGTACACATTTTAGAAATGTGTACGTAAACTTTGAACATATATTTGAAACGTTTAAAGCAATCGAAAAAAATTTGCTTGTACAAATGTTAGACTGAAAACAAATACGAGTGACTTACGAGTAGCTAATATCGTTCCACCCAAGATTATCCATGTAATAACTCCGAATACTGTCGACGCGAGTTGTACACGTTTGGCGCGAATTGCACTCAGGAGTAACCGTGTGTTGTATTACAACGTATGGTATCGGTACTATTAGATAATTCACGTCGCCGGCAGGCACGGTGCTCCATTGACTTCTGCTGATGATGTGAGGACACTTGGCTTTTACAAAAATAAATTATTGAAATAATATAAATATAAATTATAATAATATAAAGTTTGCAGAATTTTCACAATTTTATATAAAAATTTATACGCGTAAAGTTTCATTTTTTTATTTGTGTACGTAACTTATAATATTTGTTAACGATTTAAAGATGTGAAGAAACCTATAGAGTCGATATTACTTACTGGCGACACTGGCAGTTGCTAGTAAAATTACTCCTAGCCAGATCATTCTTGCGAAACGTTGAAATAACGATGCGCGACGTTGAAATGCGACTGCACGATGATCGATCGAGGAAAAATCGGAACGTAACAGTGCTATCAATGTCTCGCGGCTGATAACCTGTGATAATGAGAGAGAGAAAGAGAGAGCAGTCTCTTCGGGGGATTTCCTAAGTTTGTATACAACTTCACTGTTTTATGTAAGAGTCTCTTCAGGGATTCCTTGAAAGAATTCCTAAACAATTTTCAGTGTAAAATTTCAGTATTTCTATGTAATTTCTAGAAAATGTTATTTGTCATTTTTTGTGTTGTGAGAATTATTTGTCATCACTTCTTACGAGTTGGTAAAAACACTCACTAATTTTCCTACAGGAAATTTGATTGTTGTTTATTTTTTTCGCCCCCTTTTGTTTATTAAAATATTGAAATTATTCGAAACTATTATATTCGGCACGCGCCTTGCTCAATAATGTTCACATGAGAAACCTGATTGATCATTGCATTGACCACTCTTGCGACATGATTAGTCACGCGATTGACTCGACTATCGAATTAGATTAGAACTGATCAAATATTAAATTTATCTTTTTGATCGATACGAATTGAATTTTTCCCGTCGTCAATTTGACAAGTCGACCAATCGATATGATTGATGTCAAAGAGAGATCAAAAACACGCTATTTGAGATGAACGCATGTGCGTGTTGATGAGAAACAGATAAAAAATGACAAGCGTAAAGCGCGGAATTTATATTATAAAAATAGAACGTTGTATGTTTTATGATATGACAAGTAAAGTCTGCACTTTGTATAAATAGAACGTATGTGTTTAATTATAAACGAGATACAACAATGTATTCAAACTTTTTGAAGAAAAATGAGAGGAGATACTACACAGTATGAAAAACACGAGACTTAGGAGCAAGCAGGTCATATTATGCAACGCATTTTTCCCAACTATATGAAACTGCGGATTTTTTTTTTTGCATTTGCACGCAATCTGTGTTACAATTGCGTCTATCCTCATAAATTCACGCGTTTGCACACGAGTGTTATGAATGTAATTATTCATGCGATCTCTCATACGTAATAACATACTTTATACGTGTGTATTGTATATATATGTCTGCTGATAACATTATATATATATGTATATACATATATATGTTATCAGCGGACGTATCTGAAATTAATTCGTTATCACTGTTACGAGATTTTGGGGAAAATGTAGAAATGAAAAATCTTTAGAAAGTTACTCTCTTTCTGTCCGTTTTAAATATTTTATTGAAACACAGCGTTTAATACTAAAATATTCTCTTTTAAGCATACTGATAGAAACATACCTTGAAATACGCAGACACTTCCTGTAATAAAACACACGTTTCGTAGATAAATTCACGTGTATTTCGCAAAGTATACGCCATTTGGCATAAAACTCGTCAAAAAAATCGTGTGTGTGTAATTATGAATGGTTGTGCAGCCGTCACATCAACGGTAACGATGTATGCGTGATACGTTCTGTAAATTCGTATTTTACGATTCGGGAAACCTAAAAACAGTGTTGAGGAATATATAATTTTCCGGTGAATTGACACTTGATTCTTCTCGCGAGACTAATATCACGTGTTTTTTAATTAACGCTATAAAATACAAAGTTTTAATCTTTTAAGAAGTAGATCGCAAATGGAATTATCTGCGTCCAAATTAACTCTCGACTCTTGTCATGAGTGTAATACTCAGGTCCAATATGTACTTCTGAAATCTGATCGCTTAGTGATATGAAATAATGAGAAGTACGGAATAAACTCAGACAAGCATGTATTAAATATTTGACTTAATTATTCGTTATTGATCGCTTTGCATCCGAATAATCAAATGACACATCTCGTCTTTATCAAACGATAATAAGTTTGGTTGTGCCATATAATTAATTGATTATATTGACGTGAATTTATTACGTATCTTATCCGATCTTTTTTTTTTCGAAATATCGTTGCACAGTAACTTTTGTTGTTCCGTATCGTGCTTTTGATTACATGCTATGTAATCGAACGCGCAATTATCAATTTGCGTAACACCTCGACAATTTTAAACGTGCACGTTATCATATTTTTTGCAAAATTTTTATCGTAAGCACTTTTCGATAAATATCAGCTAAACCACGATCTGATAAAACCTGATCTGTGTGATAGATATTTGTGTTAACATCAAAATAGTAGAAAGGATGACAACGGGAGATAAGCCGAGTTTGCAGAACAGGAATAGAACGCGCATGCAAAATTATCGATGAATTAATCCAAGTCAAGTGTAAATGTATGATAAAAGCGTAATTTATTGGTTATATGTCTCGAACTATCCCATTGTCTGTTGATATATCTTCGCGAAATAGACGCCCTTGAGAGATACGCGATATAAAGAGTTCGTCAATGCGCGTTTCACGATACAAATTGTTAAATGAGAGATTTTAGTTTTTTGTTTTTTTTTTTTTTTTTTTTTAATCGGAAGCACGATAAATCAATTGTAATATTTCACATACAATTTGCTAAATGTGTCTCGTACAATTTCGATAAGGCACGATCGGACGAGTCAGTCTTAGAAGGAATGCGAATAATCGCGCGCGCATAAATTAGCTTCCACTTGGCTGCTTTGGATTGCGGTGATACGACAAATGGAATTTAAACACTCGTGTAATTAGGCGTGACATGTAACGAGGCGATTACGAAGAAAGAAAATGACTGTGTATTACGTAAAATCTCTGCGGCTTTCAGCAGGCATGCAAACGACTCCTGCCGAAACCACCGTTTACATTATCTTGTTTTTATACATGTGATATTTTATTTTTGCAATTAGCGTATTACACATGTTGCAAAAGATAAAGTGCCAGAAATTTTTAAATCAATATTCGTCTATCTGATAATTAACTCTTTGTCTTGTCAATATCTCGCTATTTAATCGTCATAAAAAAAGATTCATCTTGAGATAGTAAGACATCACGGGAGATTTCGACTTTTCAAGTCTTTGTTTCATGACAGCGATGAAATATTGGCGATTTATACGTGTGTGTGTGTGTGTATGTGTGTGTGTGTGTGTGTAATATAAGTTATTAAACTTATATATTACTTATATATTATATAATTTATTTAATTATATCTTATATACATAATTCTAAATATGTACAATTTTTGTTAATCTAATCCGCAATTATTGCAGTTTCTTCTTTCGGTATAAATAAATTGTCTGCGCGTTGACGTGCATTCGAAATAATGTGACACTCGATGTCGATTCAATGTCACGCTTCAATTATTGTTCAAGGATTCCGCGCGCGAAGGTTGAACGCGCGACTTCTTCTCGATGAGGGATTCTTCTCGAGAATCGAACAAAAAAACGGAACCGACGAAACCTTGAGAACGTGTGTCTTAGAGAAGAACGAGAAATCTCGCGAACTTCTCAAAAGAAGAGTCTGATTATGTTACGCGCGAAGCGTTTAACTTTTCGAGGCGGACCGTGAAAATAAGCGCAAGAGAGACTTTTTCGGCGCTTCCCCGGTGGATGATGTTTGCTTCTCTGCATCGGACGACTTTCTCTGTTCGATGTCGCGCAACACGAACTCGGGATCGTTCCAGTATTGTACTTCACCACTGGCGAATATCACAAAGATCACGTCTGTCACGATGAAGACACCCAGAACGATCCAAAAGACAGTCCGCCATTGGGTCAGTGTTTGTTCGCTCGCTATCGTGCCGACGATGTACGGCGTGACAATACCGCTAAGCGCGCCGATGCCGTTCACTATTGCCATCAGAGTACCAGAGTAATTCGGACTGAGATCCAGTCCGTTGACCTTCATTCCAGAATAGAAAGCACCTGCAAAAAAAAAAAAACAGTTGCAAACAAAACAGTTCTTCATTGTGAAGGACCTTTTTCGTTTTATCTTGTAAACATTGTCGCGTACGTACCCATCAGAGCCATGCCAACAGTGAACATGGCCACCACCAGCGTTCGGTCGCATTTGGCGTACGAGGCGATGATGATGAAAACACCCGGACCGATGGAGGCGATCGTCGTGCCGAGTTTCCGCACGTTGGTGCGCGACATGACGCCCTTGACGATTATTTTGTCGGCCACCCAGGACGACGCGAGGCTGAAGAACCACATGACGAGGTACGGCAACGACGAAACGTAGCCGTTGCTCTTGATGGAGTAATGAAGAACGCTGCTCATGTATTTGGGCAGATCGGTGACCAAAGTAAAGAAGCCCCAGTCGTGGCCGATCTGTGCGGCGATCAGCGCCCAGACCGGTACCGAGGTCATCAAGTGTCGCCACGGCACGGGCGGCACTTTGGAGTGGGTGTGTTCGTTCATGCGTTCATTCAGAAACTTGACCTCGCGCTCGGAGATAAACGGATGTTCGTACGGATTGTTATAGCAGATCAGCACCCACACGACGAACCACAGCACGCCAATTCCGCCAAACACGTAGAAGACCACGGGCCATGTGTAATGGTGCAGAATCTCGCCGGACAGCACGTTGGCGAACACCGTGCCGATTTGAGCGCCGGCGAACACCAACGAGCCGATGATCGATCTCTCCTCGGGCGGTGTCCATTGCGCGAGCATGGCGTTCAACGCTGGATAAGTCGTACCTTCGCCGAAACCCATGAGGATACGCAGCAGCAACAAACCGATCCAGTCGCCCAAGTAGACCGAAAACGGTGTCAGCAGCGTGAAAATCGCGGTGGACAGGATACCAAAGCCGACGGAGTACTTGCCGCCGAACTTCTCGGCCAGCAATCCGCCCGGCAGATGCGTGAGGACGTAGCCCCAGTAGAAGGACGAGAGAATGAGACCCTGAGGAAGAGAAAAAAAATGTGAAAAAAAAGTGAAGTCTGTGAACAGTCTTAATTAATTGAAAATTAATAGTTTTATAACCTGCGTAAATTCATCCCAGTTGTAGCGATCGGTAGTGTTTGTGCTATTCCCTTGTTGTTTTTCGTCATTAGGACAGCTGCTGTCCGTGTAATTGTAGTGTATCGGAATCGTCATCTCCGTAATAGTGATCGAAAGGCAGATTCTCATGGTGTAAGCGTTCATGATGGCGAGAAAGCCCATAATAGCGAATATCCATCGTTGCGGCAATCGGCCACCTGTAAACGACAATAATTTTCGCCACATTATTATTTCGGAAAACTTCAATTAACTCTCTTCAACCGATTTGAATCTATAATTAAATCAACGATGAAAAAAGCGCAAAAAAAAAAATATCTATGTTCGCGCACGGCGTCGCACACAGAAATTACATTCTTTGTTGGACTTGGGTCTCTATTTACATATGTATCTCGGTTGTAATACTTCGTCACTCATTTGCCATTTGTTCCGCCGTTATCGACGAGAGATGCATATTTTACGATTTCTTGGTGCCGCGAGAGGGAAGTTTTTGCACGACTTCACTTTCACCTGTGCTGCGCTAGTCACTTCGACTCGCGAGTCGCGTAACGGTTTAGCGGTCTGTTTTTACGAGGTAAAAAAATCTCACATATAGATAAAAAAAATGACGACCATAAGTTTTAATTCTGATTATATAAAGATGAAGGTCTCCGCGCGCGCGCGCGCGAAGTCAACAGTTTTGCGCAATTTCAACTATTTCCTTCATCATTTTTGGAAAGAACAAACCTTCGTTCTCGCGTTTTCTATTCCACGGCTGTTCGCCGGGCGATGCGCCCGCGTGCGATCACGTACTACACACATACGCGGGTACGTGCTTTGAAATATATTGTGTACGTGTATTTTCGTCCGGGAATGTCCCGCATGTTCGGTGAACGCGCGGGACATTCCCGGACGACCTATAGCTCGATTCGATCGCAAATAGAAGAATGTTCAACCTTCTGCCACCCCCGTCGAGGATTTCAGAGTTGCGCGTGTGTCTCTTTTCCTTGGAGAATCACGAGTCACGACAGAGAATCGCGATTCCATGTGACGGACGTCTTCTTGCGCCTGGCCTTTACCTACATAACGACGATTCTCGGTAACGATTCACGGCTTGATCGTTATTCCGTCTTCGTGCGTGGTCTCGAAATTTCCTCGTCGAAACTTCCGACGACAAAGGAGATGGCTCGTCGCCACGCGTGAAAATTCCATCTATTGCGTATCCCGTTGTAACCGCTATTTTCATGGAGAACGTGTTCCCGCATGAACAGGAACACGTTAGGCGAGGTAAAAGTGAGATCGAGGTATTTCGCCATCATTGTATTTTTTAAAAACACACGTGGAAAAGTACCGCGTGTGTGTGTGTATATACTTCGCGCGATACTTTTCGCAAAGTACTTTACTCAATCAGTCGAAGTACAAGGAAAAAAACTCGGCGAAGGCAATAATTTACTATACGTACCGGCGAATCTTTTCTTTTATGTTTATCCTTGTTGAAAAAAAAGCAAACGCGCAACTTATCTGCGTGCTTTTACACTTTTTTGATCGATCTAATCTGCATATATCTGCATATATCTCGCGGTATATACATCTCTTCGGATTATACTGCCTCGCTGATTTTTTATGCCGATTGCCTATGACCGATGATGTCACGCGGAAAACAGAAAAATGCGATTATTTTTCAAATAAGCGGAAAGAACGTGCACACACACACACACAAACGCTCTTCGCGAAATTCATCTCTTCTCTATGGGAAATTTACCAAAGACGTTTCCTTGAACTATATTTGTTCGCTTATCAAACTAGCGAGAATTCCGATTTATTCCAAGTATTTTGCGGTTTAATTGCGTTCCGTTCCAATTGCTCGCGCGCCAAATTTTCCTCGTTGAAAGCCGCGAAGTAGGAAAAACCGTGTTCTTTCTCACGTGGAAAGCGCGGGAATATCGCGCGCATCTTGCGATAAACAAGGCGATAATCTTCATCTTGTTGTTGCGTTGCGCGCCGTCATCGCTGGAAATGCCGCGTCTTTTGACGTCGAACTGATGTAAATCGATAAGCAAATTGATGATTATCGTGCACGCATGAGTGGCATGTTTTCGTTGATAGCGGATTTTTTGGAAAAAAATTTCTTCCCTGAAGATGAAGTTTTCGTACGAAAAAAGAAGCGATGCGTTTCCAAGCGATCGCGCGCGATTGCAACAAGAAGTAACTCGCGAATATATTCTCGCGATCGTTATCATCTAGCGTTGATACGAATTTTGTTTTTTTCATTACAAAAGCGTTACACATTTGTCGATATTATCTGATGTTAAAAATTACGTAATTTTGCACAAGACGCATGCATTACTCGCGCGATCCATCGGGATAACCGCTGCATTTTCATCGCGCGTGCACACACGCTCTTTCCTCGTCGCTTCGGGATATCCCGTTGTTTCTTTTTTCAATATTCCGATTGCGTTCTCGCGCGGACTTCGACGGGTGAAGGGAGAACAAAGGCGCTCCCTCTCCCCCGATGCATCAATTAAATAGAACGCAATTAAAAAAGAGAGAGAGAGAGAGAGAGAAACTGAAGAAAAATCAAGAATAAACAATTCGGAGTCCGAGAAAAAAAACACGCGTGAAGAACTCGATTGTGAAAGATGACAGCTTCGATGATAACATCGGACTTTGCCACGAGCGATATCGCAAGTTTTGTCACGATGCACTTTGAGATATTTGAGATATTGCTCACAACCCGCAAGTGAGCTCGACAGATTAAAAAAAAAAAAAAAAAGAAGAAAACAAATTATTTTTGCACATTTTTCGATTTTCTGAGGTTTAGCTCGAATTCTCGTCGAGCGTTTATGTAGCTCACGCGATCGACGTATGAAAGTGGCTGGAATTGGATTGTTATCATTCCATCTGGCGTATCTTCGCGATAACATCCGTCGGTTATCGGTTGCTGCTGCTGACGAAATATCTAACGGAGGCAAATTCGCAACGCACAACAATATGATTTACGATGATATATATTGTAATCATAAGGGCTCTAGACAACGTGGCGTGTGTGTCGCGAGATGCTGCGCGAAACGCGCAGCAAATTTGCAACATACACACACGTCGCATTAGCGAGACTTAAATAACGAGAAATCATAAAATAAGATATAAAAGTATTAAATTGTCAGACTTGCGAAATTATATTTGACGTTTCGCTAAAACCTTCACGCACTCATTGTAAATCATTCAGACTTGATTTTTGCGCTGTGACTTTCTCACTTAAAGTATAAAAGAAACGCGATTAGCAATTTTTCTCTTTCGCAATTTCTCTCGAAACAAAATTATCGCACACATTATCGTTGATACACAGAAAAACAATTGGAATATTGCTTCAATTAAAATCGAAACGTCACGGGCTGCTACAAAAATAAATTCAATTGCATATGCAATATATTAATTTAACGTCTAGATTTCTTAAAGCGACTATATATTTGCACATTCCACAACGTTACATGCAATTTTTTTTCCAGTAAAGTCTCAATATTTTCAGCGTCAATATTTTCGAGTGCGAGTCAACATCTGATCAATTTTTCACAACATTTCGATATCTCTAATTGGAAATTAGTTCGTTGAAGTGCTTATCTTCTTTCATTAACAAGACACACAGGTCGATACATTCTTTATGATAAGAAGGAATACGCGTTCCAAAAAGATATAAGTGACTTTACGAAGAGGAGCATCGACTCTCAAGAACTCGCGACTTACCTAATCGTTCAATTACTCTTGACTTCAACTCATCGCGCGATGACGATGTTGTATAATATAATACATCGCCCACGTAAAAATCGCGTGTGCGCGCATTGAAAATTTGATTTGCGTTGTTTGTGAGAAATTCGGGACAGTGACTTTTGCGCGCAATTTGCCGAAAAAAAAAAAATTTTCGCGATTGTACTCGCGAAAATCGAACAAGCAGATAAAAGTTAACGTCTAACGCATGATGATAAATTTTTTTGCTATGTTGGATTTCGAGCGCGCTCTCGCTCGATATCTTTTCCGAAGTAGCACAGTGCGTGAGTTTCTTTACATCCGAGGATGGGAAAAGAAAGCAAATTATTTTCGCGCAGTTTTGCGAACAATACAAACGTGCGCGCACTCGCTCGAACAAACACTTCTAAAGAATAATACAGAATAGTTCGTCTGTGGCACGCACTTTCTCTTAATTTGCAAAAACAAAAAAACACCGGAATGCGTACGAATTTCGCGACACACACAAACGCGCTCCACATGATACGCGCGCGTTTGCGTATACAGTCGCGTGATACAAACGTATGTAACCACACACACACACACACACGTGAATGTAGCATGTAAAAAAACGCGCGTACCTAAATAAGCCGAACATATGCAGCTGCATCAGCTGTAATCCGAGTGACTTGCGTATACGAATTACGCGGCGAATGTTTACAAAGTAAAAAAAAAAAAAATATTGCTTCTCGCGTTCGAAAAAAAATCGCGTCATAAAGAAATTTGCAAACAAGTGAGGAGTGAAATCCGATGTATTTTGGATTACGAGTGTTTAGCTTCGAGAACTTCGACAAATACGGAAACCCGATGATTAACTCCAAAGAAAAATGCATATTTGCGCGATAAGCGAGCGGCTTTATCAATCAGATATAACTTTTGTTGTTATATTGATTAGCGCGCGCTATTTATTTGGTTCACACATCGTTTATATAAATTGAGTTTTTATCGAACTCTCTCAAGTGTTAATTGTACAGTGGCAATAACTAATCGACATAAGATTATTGCGCGCTTCTACAACGTGTGTCATAATACGCAATAATACTTTGCAGATCTCTATCGATCTTTTTTCCTATGGCTCGTTTTTTTTTTTTTTTTTTTTTTTTTTTTTACGACTTTACGGCATTAGTAGTGCAGAGGCATTTCTAAGTGTCGTGCTAACCTTGTTGATTGTTTAATTATATTATTGAAGAAATATATTAAACTTCTAGAACGCGCGAAATAAATAATAGATAAACAAATCGTATTATCGCTGTGTGACAATACTTTTTTTTTATATCTTACACAACAATAATGGGTAATCTTTATTTATTGTCAGATGCTATCTTATCTCGTGAGAGCCAAAAGGAGGAAGAGGAGAGAAAGCAAAAGAGAAAGAGAGAGAGAGAAAGAAAGAGAAAGAAAAAACATACAGAAAATATATCAAAAAAACTATTTGACACGCGGTGTGATGATACTTTGTAACTCTTTCTCTTTCGCTCAATCGCTTCGTAACTGATTTGTCAAGAAAATGATAAAAAGATCGTTTTTTCATCGTGAGAGTGTACATTCGCGATTTAATTTCTGTAGTAAACTTTTGTAATCCTTTCTCAGAGCTATTTCGAGCGTACAACGTTAATTATGCGCGTAAATATAAACGTGAACAAACACGAGACGACGGCGCGGCACAAAATTAAATTTATGACATTGCAAATTTGTCATGAGAAAGAGCAGAGGGAAACAAATCTAATAAAAGAAATCATCGACATGTCGTATAATTCGCATCGCAGTTATAGTATCAAATATGACATCACCGATTTTTTCCGGAGAGATTTTATTATAAAGAGATATATCATTATATTATCTCTTCATTGATAAAATATTGTACGATATATCGGAACATTTTGATAAGATGAAGAGTTTTAGATTGCAAAAATAATTAAAGTATAATGTAGAAATGAGAATATAATTGAAAAGATCTATCTTTTTCTTTCTAACGTTTTTCTGATTACTTCTTGTGATATAATCGCACGTTTTTCATCTCAATCGTGTTAACGTAAGCTCTTATTAATTCAATTCTTAAAAAGTGATAAGAATATTATGCTGTATAAAAAGTTTTTTTGCAAAATGCAATTTGTGTATTTGTGACTACGTCAGGCTTTTTTTGTAGATATTTATACGCAGCGAGAAATTCGCGGTTGTGGCTCAGGTGCTCGCAAAAGTAAATCAGATTCATCTCTCGGGCTTTACGAGCTTGTTATTATACAATAACATGAAAGAAAAAAAGCAACCTTGACTGACAGATACAAGCGCCAATTTCCGCAAGTTAAGTGACCTCATTCAAGATTTACGATGCAAAAAAATTTAACGGGATATATGTATATGAATTAATTTTTCTGCTAAAAATGCAATTGCAATCGGTGTCCTATTGGTATAAATAAAGACTATCTCAAGATTACGTGAATATCAAGGAAGTACTATGCGAACGAACAAGTTGCAATTAATGTCAAGGTATGCGACAATCAGTCAAACGTGAAAGTTAACGGCTCGGAGCTGTAATCTTGATAAATTAAGATTTCTAACAATCGATTATGTTTTGCAATCAGTTTTTTTTTTTTTTTTCGAATATTTTTTTGTGCCGAACGCGAAAGGTCACAGTTTTGACAAGTAAAACGTGTCACAAATCGGCTTCGTTTTGTTATTGCCCTGTTGGCAACTTTTTTTATCTTAGTGCTCTTAAAAAAAAAAAATTACTGAGAGAAATGATTCGAAAATCTAGTTATATATGCATTAGAAAAACATACAATAAATATTCTTTTCTTTCTCTTTAAACGTCTTTGTGAGATGTTATACACTTTGTTCCAAATACTTCAGATATATACTGTTTTACACCGATTTCATCTTTTTTGTTCCAGACTGTGGGATTCAGTTCAGTTCGTTCGCGATTGTTCACGAGCGTGTCACTCACACGCGAGAAAGATTGCAAGAATGCGCGATACGACTGTACAACACCGACTGGCTGGTTTTTTTTCGCGCTCTATATATCGACGTTGTGTGAGTTCACGTCACCAAAAAAAACCGTATAGACATTTTTCTTCCGCTGCAATCCGGTTCGACGGTATTTGACAGCTTAATTCCTGGTAGATAGCTAAAATAGAAAATCTCTGACGCGCGACGCATCTCTCTGTCGCAACGAAGCCGCGATTGACAAAATCGATTAAACAGCGTTCGATCCGCTTGGAATCCAGCAAAGAATTAAAGATAAAAAATCAATTAGAATATGTACATATTCAACGAATTGTAAACGAAGAAGAATCGTTGCAAGCGATTCGAACGCGAGAGATCGAGATATCTCGTTACTTACAGCACTCTTTAAACATGGAGATCATCCTTGAAGATTTGCACCGGGAACGCGAGTACGTTGATAATGATGACTCTTTTTTTTTTTTTTTTTTTTTTTTTTTTTTTTTCGCGCACTTCGTCTCGGAATCCTCTTCTTGGCGTGTGCTCCGCTAATTTTTCGTTCTCCCTTTAATTTTCTCGCATACAGAAGAACCACTGCACGAAGATCCGACGACAGAACTTCCTGGCCGAGTCGCACGCACGTGTCGGGAGCAACTGAATCTGGCACCCTCGATAAATCGGCCTTATATCTGCATGTGCTACTCGTCGCGCATTCAGGGTGGGGAATGAGAGAGTAACGTAGAGGTAAGGTAAGAGTAGTAAGGAAGCGATAAGCAACACGAATCGAATTGTTACGCTCGTGCAACTGAGAGAAAACGCATCAGAGACAGTATAGACATCATATCACCCTGGTTTTCCCGATACAATCGCCTAAGCCTTTCATCGAAATGCGAACATGACGAATGAGAGATACCGACTGTGACGAGAGATTGAGTCTCGTTGAATTTTCTTACATCGATTTCTGCACGAGGAAACATTTCGCAAAATAAAAAAAAAAAAAATGAAATGCTTGCTTCGAAATCTCACGCGTGTTTTATCTTTTCGATCTTTGCGCGACTTGAAAATTTCCGCGCATGACGTTGTCACACACAGGAAAATGCATGCAAGTAAATATTACTTGTTGCAAGTACATAAACAAGTTACAGTACATCCGCAAATCTATCATAAGTTGTTCATCGTGTAAGCGTAATTAATTTATTCAAAGTACAATTCTCTGAATTCCAGCAAAGTTTAGCATATTTCTCAATCAGAAGAATATTAAATTAAAAACAAAAACTTTGGTACTTGTGTGTGTATAATATTTATTTAGGATACAAAACATAATTGGTTAGGCAAGAAATACCAGAGAGACTGATGATCCACATACTGAATCGAGGCTTCTTTCCGAAGTCTCGAAGATGTTCGTGCGCAACGAAGTCGCGCGCACGGCACGAAGCAAATATTCTGTACGTGTCTCTCTACTTATTTCACAAGTAGGACTAGAATTTTCCGCTGGATCCTGTGTTTCATATGAAGTCCCACGTATGAAGTTTTATAATATTCTTGAAAAAAAAAAAACACAAATTCTCTCTTTTTGAGTATATGATAATGAGCTTTTCTCTAAAATCTGTGATGAGTATATTTTTTAAGATTATTATAAAAAAAAAAAAAAAAATAGTAGTCCCGACAATAGTTTTTAAAATTGATCACTTGTGCAATTGGTAAAATTATTCGATAAAATTATTTTTGTATTGATTTTCTCATCTTCGTCAAAAATCTCGTCGAAGATTTTTCTTTCATTTACAAAGTGTGTTCTCGACTCGATGCGTGCGAGCGCAAATATTCGCTGCAGCATAACGTGTGTCATCAACTCCCATACTTGCCATATACAATATACTTACAACGAGACGCGAGTTTATCTTAAAAATATTTTACCTTCGGGATGGAAATTACCTGTATATTCTCTCTCTCTTCGTCCGTTCATTCTCTGTAATTACTGACGTTTTGTTTGAAACAAATTCTCTTCACGTATCTATATACTTCCATGGCGAACGCCGATATCTCGACGTTTAGATCTTGTAGCATGTAAAATCTGATTCAACTTAATGCTCGCCAAATAGCGTGTTTGATATCGATCGCGTGTATCGAACAATGTTAATTATAAATGAATTTTTTTATCATTTATCATTCATTTATGTCTAAGCAAATATAGTTGTCATTTTGGGAAATTTTCTTTAACGCTTAAAACAATATTTAATCGTAATTTGCAATTTGCTTTCTTGTAATTTCCGTCACACTCTTTGAATAAAATTTAATATTGTTCTGTTAGTTGGTTGTGATAAAATCAAGATAAAAAAAACGATATTCAGTCTTCGACGTTCTTATCTTGTCGAAGTTAATTAACTGGAAAATGTTAATGAAGGCTTGGAGAAATATTGAGTAATTGCACGAGATGTATGTATGCGTGTGGATACTGTGGATAGCACGCGATCAATTCGCAGCCGCGGTAACGCCGTTTACGCTGTTTCTATAACTACGGCGCAGCTTTGTTTCTATTACTTGCGGCGTATGCACAAAACATGTCAGAAGAATATATTTTATTTTATCACACACACACATACACTCACACCTACAGTTGCTGAACAGAACCGATCAACAATGGAGACCCGGGATCTCGAACTACTCGGAATAATCGCGTTCGACGGTTTGTGTGCAGAAAAAATCTGCGCGTTATAAGCTTTGTCTCATTTTTATGTTACACTCTAGTTTAGATAATAATAAGTCTCCAACTTTTTCACATCTTTATGTAACTTTATTACAGAGATTGTGAATTCGAAATCGTTCTCAAGCAAATGAGATTTCAAGCATTTGATTAAAAATTGAAATCAAAACGCTATTCTAAAAAAACTATTTTTTATATAATTCGACAATATATTGTCACATAATTTTCGGA
Source organism: Pseudomyrmex concolor (assembly GCA_014839585.1). Classification (NCBI taxonomy): domain Eukaryota; kingdom Metazoa; phylum Arthropoda; class Insecta; order Hymenoptera; family Formicidae; genus Pseudomyrmex; species Pseudomyrmex concolor. The sequence goes on from QVOB01026021.1 coordinate 44,979, forward strand.
ACAGTTTATTAGATATTTTTCTGTAAATTGTTTGCATGTGTAATTAGCGCGTCTTTAATTCAAGGAATTACGAAGAACGCTCTGCGATTACACCCGGATGAGAAACATCTCCTTTATCCGATGGGCTGCAAGGTGGTCGTAAGAAACATCGAGACCGGAGAGCAACGGTTTCTCAGCGGACACTCGAACACCGTTTCGACATTGTGTGTTTCTCGTTGCGGCAAATACGTCGCTTCCGGTCAGAATAATCATCACGGTTTCAAGGTATATACGTCAATCCTTCAACCCCTAATGGACAACGTCCCATAATTTTTCTCTGTAGTACATTTGATTTTATTCATACGTCACGTTGCAGGCTATGGTGATTGTGTGGAATTACGAGGACGGCACGATGAAAGGTAGCTACGAGACACATAAAGTCTGCATCGAGGATCTGTGCTTCACGTGCAACAGCGACTTCCTCGTGAGTCTCGGCGGCAGGGACGACGGCAACGTAATCGTCTGGGACGTCCAAAAAAATTCACTCATATGCGGTATTTTTCTCCGTGATGTTTAACAAGTTTCTGTTGTGAAAACTTAATTCAAAAATTGACAGATAAGATGAAATAGATTTGTTGTTTTTTTTACGCGCAAAAAGAAACATATTTTTTCTTTTCTGTTTGACGTGTTGAGATCGCAAAAGACAATTTTTTTCTCAGGATCATACGCGAGCAACGAGACGTCCGGCAACGCGTGCAACGTCACGGAGATGCATCTTCATCACGAGTATTTTGTCACCGCGGGCGACAGAACGCTGAAGATTTGGCGCGTTGACGCGGAAAAACGAAAGCTACAGGGAATGGATGTGGAAGTAGGAAAACTGAAGCGTCTCGTCAATTGCCTCGTCGTAGACGGGAGTGACGAAATGATCTACTGCGGCACTACTTCCGGTGATATCATTAAAGCAAGGTCACATAAAAAAAAATATTCAAAACACAAACACATAATCTGTTTGCAGTTGGTCTCTATTTTCCTTTTTTTTTTTTTTTAATACTTGTCTCTTACTTCGTTATCTCTTCGTTTATCTTTCCAGCGCTATCTTGCAATTCTTGCCTCGTTCGTGAATCATATGATTGCAATTAACATTTTTCTTCGCGTTCGCAGATTGAATCTGATGCGCGGCGATACGCAACGCGATCAACTGGCGCAAACGCCAGTGATGATAGGCTGCTACTCGAAAATAACGCGCGATCCGAAAAAGATGAAGACGGGCGAGGGCGATCTGTATGCGGGCGGGGTGAGCAGCTTGTTGCTTCTGAAGAACGGGAGACTGGTGGTTGGTACTGGCGACGGTACCATCGAGCTGATCGAGATAATAAGCAAAAAGAAGATCTTATTGCGGATGACGAAAAATTGTAGCAATTTCGTGCATAAATTGCGAACATCATGATTATCGAAGTTGCGATTATTATCTTGCATCAGCATCAAAGGGAGAACTTGTGCAGCGCGATAACATCCATAGTCCTGTATCAAAACGAACACGTATTAATCGGCACGTCCTGGTGCGAGATCTATCAGGTTCAACTGTCGAATTTTCACGCGCACCTCCTCGTCACTTCTCACACCAGCTGCATATACAGCCTCGCGTTTCCGCGGTAAGTTTTCGATTCTCGGTTTAACAGTTTAACAGTCAGTTATCAAAGTGCGATATGTTACAGCAATAACTCGAAGACGTTTGCAACAGGCGGCAAGAACGACGTCAGACTGTGGCAGCTGGAAACGCAGAAGGAGACACTTCGTATCAGCGTGCCAAACTTCGTCTGTTCCAATCTACAATTCGCGCACAACGACCAGATGCTGTTCTCTGGTACACATGAGTTATAAGACGGGCGTCAAGATTTCGGAATTAGATCAAAATAAAATCGAGATTATCTAAACATAATCCTTACAATTCATTGATAAGCATAACATATATATATGTTTTTGTTAAAGTCACAATTGCGATTTATGACACGATCTGACGTGCGATTGTCATCGTGTTTGTATTGCGGATAAAAAACGCGGTTATCTTCTGTATATTTTAGCCTGGAACGACGGCATTATAAGAGTGTTCGAGCCGCACACCGGACAACTTCATTTCTCTATTTACAATGCTCACACGAAAGCTGTATCGACAATCGCAGTCACGAGCGACGGATCAACGCTTATTAGCGGCGGCTGCGACGGTCAGGTACATTTGTATTACGCTTTTTATAACAAAATATATTTTTCCACCTATATTGCATTGATTGCAATCGATATCACAATCTTTGAGCAATTTATTGCTCAAATCAGTCACTTCCATATAATCAGGTTGGCTCATTATCTTTCTGCGAAAAATAAATATAAACCTAAAATAAATATAAACCTAAAATCTCCAGGAAAAATTGATTTATTTATATTGATGATATTGCACACGTGTGTCAATAAATCACAACTTGAAATCATTTAATTGTTATTTTAAAGTATATTGATCGCCTTTTTTTGCGTCGAGAACATTATTCGCTCGCATACATTTCACGCGTGCTTATTTGACTTCCAGGTGCGTATATGGGAGATAAAACCCGATGTGCAACGATTGATCGGTATATTAAAGGAGCATCGAAGTCCGATAACGTCTCTGCATATCTCGTGCAACAATGAAGATCTGATTAGTTCGAGTACAGACGGCACGTGTGTCGTCTGGGATATAACGTGCGTATTTGCAGTAAGCTGGAAAGATTTTGATACAAAGAATAAAATAAAAAAAAAACAATTGGCTTTTGCAATTTACAGACGCCACGTAAGAAAACATATTCTCATGGAAAATACAATGTTCATGATGGCGCAATTTACACCCGATGGGATTCAGATCTTGACTTGCGGCACAGATCGGAAGATCACTTACTGGGAGACGCTAGATTGTTCGATGGTGCGAGAAATCGAAGGTTCCAGCGTCGGAGCAATAAACTGTCTAGATATCAGTCCTGATGGTCGGTGTTTCGTCACCGGATCTAACGACTGCACCGTCAGAATTTGGCAATACGAGAGCGCGGATCTCACTCACGTCGGCGTTTCTCATGCTGCGATAATCACTACGTGTAAATTCAGCGCGGATGGTAGATATATAGTGACGACCAGCGCCGACGGAGAAATAGCTATTTGGAAATGTCCCGTTGAGACCGCAGAGGATTCCAAGTCTGTTCAGTCAGGAAGAACAACCAGCACCACACGTCGTCTGCGCGAGCAGAATAAATTGTCTTTGCGTAAGGCGGAGGGTGCTGGAGACGCAGCAGATCAGACTGAACGATCTTTCAAAAAATCTGCTTCGTCGTGCGCAAGTAAGTACGTCATGAATAAACGATAAACAGGTGTTTTTTTTTTACTTAACTTAATGTTATATGTTAGGCGGCAATCAACAAGAGCGGTTATCAGTTACTTCCGAGCGTAGTAAAGGCTCTAAAACAGAAGACCGGGAAGAAAAAATGTCCGTCTGTAAACAGGACACACAAAGATCAACAAATTCCAAAGCAAGTGATACGACAAATCGATGCAGCGTCGCAAGAAGCAACGCATCATTGACCAAAACACGGACAATAGATCAAGTGAAGGAGTCTTCAGATCAGCGAAGCAAAAGATCCAATACATGAGACAATACAAGAAGTGCGATTATTTTATCAGATTTATCTGTCAAAGTATTTTGATACTGCAATCTGTAACAACAATACAGGAAATAAAAGTGACATTTCTAACACAAATGTAATATTGAATCTTAACAAGAATTCTCCACTCTCTTCTGAAACAAGTTTGACAAGATAAAAAGTTGTTGATCATAATTGCATCATGTTAATACAATACAAAATTAAACTTATAATCACAATGTGTATAAATTATATTAAATAATTTATATATAAAATATATAGTTGATAAGGATTATCGTGTGCAATTGAAGTTAAGGTATTCAACCCCAAGCTTGACTTTTGCAATAGTGGATGACTAGTTTTCCATCTGCTCCGTAACAATCGTACAAATTTTTAACTGTCTGATCAGGAGCAGGTGCAAATGTCTGATTAACATAAAGAAACTGGAAAAAATAAATACATTTAACGTTATTTCATTATACCGGCCAAAGAGAGAACAGAAAATAAGTTACACTCACCAGCCTTTCATTGGGGTCCAACTTGAGATACTTCTTTATAAATTCGGAAATTCGTCCGATGGGATTATCCTGGCAGACAGACCATTTTTTCTGCTTCATAATGGGAGCATTGGCGGTAGCCTTCAGTAGTATATCAACTGTAAAATAACACGTAATAAACGTTCTTTGATATATGTATCATTTTTACTGCGTGTTCGTGTAAAAATTGAGTCTCAAATTTAAGGTTATACTCTTTGTCTTGTCCTTAGGCGCTGTATGAGGTTCATTTCGCGCAGTATTTCCCTCGGGAATGGTCTCTAAACTAGTTGGTGCATCTTCAGTCGTCGAATCCGGTGTTTCTTCGACTTTCGCCTCGGTTGTCACGATGCTTACCTCTTCTTTAGAAGCCATGACTATACGATAAAACTTTGTGTATTTTAAATGTATTTAACGTATCACAGAAAATTATTTCACGTTAAAAACCATGTACATTCTGTGATACTTGATTAAAGTAACATTTCATATAAGAAAGCAAAGAGAAAAACAGCGCGCACTACTTTCTACACACGCACGCTTACTAACGCGCAATCAGCTGATTATATATATAAGCAATAGTTATCTGTCGCTAGTCGTAGAACTCCTAGAATTGACCAATCGCATTTATAGATAGTTCGATCAATTGATCAATGCGAGTAATCGATTTCGTTGAGAAGATCGAAGTCGATCGGAGTTGGTGAAGTGGTCTGACAACATCTGACAATTCTACAGCTGTTTGACGTACAAGAGAATGACGTGTTTGTAAGATAAAACACTCTGTAAGAACGGTAATACACAATAACTATAACAAAATATTATAAGTTGCAATATCTCAATATATTTCTATTATTTTTGTGTATTTCCTTTATATATATATATAT